>JARVZY010008055.1:0-20521 GCA_030686995.1 Artemisia argyi | reverse complement strand
ATGATAAATAACCATGTTATTAGGACTTTTGGTACTTAATATGAAAATATATGTGCAGGACGATAGATTGGAGAAAAGTACAAGAAACGCACGAAAAAGATGACTTTATGGACATATAAGGAAAAAGACATAGTTTGGACTAAAGCACGCCGCTTATAAGGATAAAGAGCGCCGCTTATGGGTGTTCTTGGTCAACTATATATACACGAGTCAAACATGAAGAGCGCCGATTATATATTATAAAAGCGCCGGTTATAAATATAAGTTGTATCTTCTGCATTAATAAGCTACTTCAATGATGAGACCGATCATTTGCTTGTATTAACTGATCAGGGCCATGCTAGGGTTCCATTTACACAATAAATAGAGGCACAATTCGTGACTCTAAGACACACCTCAACAAGTACCACACTTGATCACACTAGTACAAAAATGGCCTTTCGTCACACATGGTCGATTTTGAACGGTCAAACGGTAACATTTTTACGTGACTAAATGTACCAGAATAAAATAAACAGCCACACTTGATCCGACTTGTGTGACCATTCCGGAATTCTATTGTCACACATTTGTGTATTTATGTGACTAGAGGGTAACTGGTAAATATTTTTTGATCATTTAGTCACTTTTAATTTGGGACGTGTGACAGATACAAATCAGCTCTAAACATTAGTCACACTACAGATATACATATGTGACAAATATATGTCACACAATTGAAGAGTGTGACCAAAATACATATATGGTCACATGAAGTAATTATGTATGTGGCTAAATTATATTGTCAAATTTGTCATACAATATTTAAACGTGACTGCTATTCTTTGCTAAATATTTAGCCACATATGAATTTGAAATAACTGACAATTGAAAAGTAAGTTTGAAGCGTTAGTCACGATATGCATTTAAAAGTGACAAATATATGTCACACACTTGAAGAGTGTGACCAAATGTCATATATGGTCACACGAAACTATAGAAACATGATTAAGTGTAACGAAAATTCGATACATATGGTCACGTAAGTTAATATGTGTGTCTAAATTTTAGTGTGTGTTTGCTTGCCACAACCTAATGTGTATAGTCACATTTAATTGTAGCACGATCATGTGACTATAGGTTTTACAATAGTCACACCATATCACAAATGTATATCTAAATTATGTTTATTGCCACATTAAAAGGGTATTATATGTGACCAATACATTCAAAATAGTCACATTGTGATATTTATGTGACTATTATTTATAGCAAAATGTGAACTCGGTTATCATTAACCTTGATATTCGTCACATTGAGTGTTTGTGTGACTAAATTCAAGATGTTATATATGGTCACATGAAGTATTTATTTAGGTGTCTAAATCATAGTCATATTTTGTCACACATTATTTAAGTGTAGTCACAATTCGATACATATAGTCACACATTTCAGATAACTTATGTAATTTTGAGAGGTTAGATATGGATTTTATAGTCTCTCTAGTTTGAGTCTAATTTGATATTAACTGCATGAATTGAGTTCAGTCTATTAGTCGATCATGACTCTTCAGTTGCCCCATTACAATGCTGCTAGTTATACTTAGAACTGCTAAGTATAATTAGATGTTGTGATCATTGTGCATATGTTATGGCTTGTGTTTTCTTTGTTTCTAGACTAACATTTTGCAGCAAAGGCAAAGAAAAAGCTGTTTGAAATGGAATTTGGGTGAATGCCAGTAACTCAGAACTTAATGCTGCTTGACATAACTTAATGCTGCTAGGCATAAATTAATGTTGCTAGGCATAATTCTAGAGTAACATAATTTTTTTGATTATAACAATATGTATATGATAATTTTTTCATCTTTTTTTGGTTTAATGAAGCAAGAAAGTTAAAATTCATAGAATAATAAACCAAAAAAAAAAAAAAAAAAAAAAAAAAAAAAAAAAACAATCCCATAACAAATTAAAAGTAAATTAAAAATTGTTCATACATAAAAAGATTAACAATTAAATTTCTGAGATTTCACCTGATCAAAAGCCAAATGTACATTACCGTAGTCAATGGCGTCCTCTTCGTCACTCAAAAATCCAACATCAGCCGCATCCTCTTCTACTGAACCAACACGCGGCTTTGATCGCTTGTATTCCGCCTCATCTTTGGCAATTTGACGCAAACTTGCTTTGCGTGCTGCCTCCTTTCTTCCAGATCTCCACGACTCATACCACTCGTTAATGTTAAATACTTTCTCTTCCTTACCTGCATAAAATAAAGATTTTTCGATAAATACTATACATTAAGAGAATCAAATATGTATATCAAATTAATCCTTATATATACATGGTTACATTAGTTTGAACTGTTTTTTTAATGAACATATATGACATAAATATACCTTTTGAACTTTCTCCTTCAAAACGTGGTTTCCTGAAATCAAATTTTTTCTACTTTTTAATTATTTATTATTAATTAAAACTAATTATTTAATTGATTTAAACTAAATTAAATTATAAAAAAATACTAAATGACCAAGGAAAAATCTGAAAGAATTCCTAAAATTATTACAAGGTAGCAGGAACTTAGGAAAAATATAAAAATGAGAAGTGCTTTTTGAAAAAGCTAAAAAAATAAGCTAAAGAGCTTAAATAGAAGCTATCACTTCTAGAAAAGTTGGATTTTTCTTGTTTTTATTTTACACAACTATTTGTACACTGAAATTGACAAACTTTAATAAAGGCACTTTAATTTGTTGGAATCACAAGAATAAGCTGTTTGGGAGCTAAATTGCTTAACAGGTTGTTGTTTAACAACTTATTAAGTTTTTGATGAGCATGAAAGAGCTTATAATAAGCCATACAAACTGAGCCAAGTGATAATTAAGCTACAATACTATTAAAGAAACTTGAAATGAGGCAAAACAATGAAAAGATCACAAGCAAAAAGCTGGAATAAGCAATTAAGCAGATGCCAAAGACTAATTCTGAAACAGGCTCAATAAGCAACTTAGCAGGCCCTGGTAATTGGAAACCTAAAATTATGCTTGATCCTAAAAGCCACCCAGAAGAGCATTTCAAAAAGCTAGGGCTTAAGCTCTGGGGCCCACCAATAAGCACTTGATAGGGCCTTGAACCTGGGGCATGCACACTGATTTACTCAGTATGTGGTGTGGTCAGGGCAAAGTTAAGGTCAAATTAAGCTATGAGCCAAGGACCTGAGGTCCAAAACAAACTTGAACCTAATAAGCTACACTATTAAGCTATCTAAAAAGCTGGAAGTTGGGGGCTGGGGCCCACAAACATGCTCAGAATGAGCCTAAGAAAACTAGGCAAATGCCCTGGTGCAGGGGAGGTGCACCCCCTGCAGCCTCAAACAAGCTAATGCACATGCTTCGTAAAGAATCACAAAAATCAGTTGAGTATGAATCCTTGTAGTTTAGCTGGTGTATTTTTACTACAACAAATTTCAAAGCTTAATTCAAACCACAAAAATCATGAAAATTCTCCCAAAAAATGGGATTCTGCCTATTTCAAGTTTCTTTGACTTTTTGAGATTTTATGAGAAGTTGACTTAAATGAAAATCTACTTGTCCTAGTTAACCAAATAAGTTATGATAAGCTATATTGGAACTATTTTAAGCTAACTAAGAAAGATTAGCACCTAAAATTTGATTATGCTACTTGAAATCACCAACAGTTAAGTGGTAAAGGGAAATTAAGTGAGGATTTGACTTTTTTACTAAAAGGCCTAAGGCTTTATGACTAAAATGTTAGAATTAATCCTTTTAATATGGCCTTAGACCATTTAGACCCTTGACTATGCCTTAATGACATTATCCACCCTAACTAACAATTGACAGTTATTTGATGGAAATAACTGTCATAACAAAAAATCCCTGGGAAGTGGTCATTTTCCTGTATCTTGTCAATTCATTATTCTCTCTATCGAAACACCAATAACTCTTGAGAGAAATCCCTCTATCAGATTATTGACATCACTACTGGAATCGACTAACCCTAACGCTATGGCTTCATCATCTAATCGTAATTCTCAGTCGGTTCTATCATCAAGTAAGTTTACTTTAATGTTATTGTTATGGTATGATTACATGAGATTGATCCTTTATATGTTTAATTAATTCAACATAAACTAACCTAAATACATCTAATGCAGCCTACTCATGCAACAAATTCAGCAAAACAATAGTAACATCACAGAGTTACAACCAAATCCAAACACCCCTTAAATGAGCTCTGATTTGTGGTTTTCACAGCAAATGGTTGATTTGAATCATGAATTCTCAGTTTTAGCATACCTTGTGATGTATTAGCTTTTTTGAACACAGAAACTCAACTCTAAATAACCATGGACAAGCCAAACCAAAAATCTCAATAAGTGGCCTAATGAGACAGTGAGATTTGGTTTATTTATGTGAATTCTATTAAACTCATAACTATTATACTAAACTAGATTTAATACACCATAAGTACCACTAATAAGCTGAATTAAGCAATAATTAACAGATAACAAGCAATGCTACAGGAGATGTGGAAATTTGAATTAAGGACTCACAATGTGTATTCCTGCTATCCAACTGAACCAAGGATCAAACTCAAATCCCTATCATTCCCCATGGAATTCTAAACCAGGGTCATCCCTTATCAACCCTGCTCCAAGCATTCTTGACCTTCTTCTTGTATTTTTTATTTTTCAATTATTTCTCTTGATTTTTTTTATGTATTTCTTTTAGATTTTAAACTGAAACCTGTTTTAATGGTAGTTGAGCTTATAAAAGCTTATAGTGAGCTTGAATTAGTCTAATGGAACAGTAAAACAACATTTTTAACAATATTAGGATGGATTGAGGATTTCAAATAAAAAATGCAAAATCTGAGCTTAACTAAGGAAGATTGAAATTGAGATTGAACAAATTAGATATTACACTAGAAGTACTGATTACAACCTTTAAAAGCTGAGTTTAACAACTAAGGATGGAAAATACATTAATTCGACATAAGAAATAAACTAAAAATCTAACTCTCTTCATTCTTTCCATCTTTTTCTTTATATAGGGGATCATTAGAGTTTAGGAAACCCTCTGAGTGTTTCCCACTTTCATTTAGAGCCACAGGATGAGAGAGCTTCAATCTTGACCCTTCCTTGCATTTTGGCGCCAAAACTACATTTGGCCTTTTCTTTTGATAATAGGAGCCAGGGGTGATAGTTTAGATTGTTGTGTTTGTTTGGTGTAGATATGATGATGGAGGGGGGGGGGGGGTTTGAGTGTTGTAGGGTGAGGCAGTGAGGGGTGATGATGGTGTTGGTTGGATTGTAGCAGGGAGTCACGGGTGAAGGTGGGAGATGGAGTGGTCAAAGGTCTTTGACTAGTTTTTATTTATTAAAAAGGAGATATAATGTTGGGTTTGGTTTTAATACGTGGGGTGGTTTTAATCTTGGGCCTAGGAAAGGGAATTGGGCCTAGGGTAGGGGTTTATGTTTGTTGGGTTATAACTAAACCAAGGGTCTGTTTGTTTTTTACAAGTATATAAGCCCAAGGACCATTGTTGTAAATTGCTAAAACTTGAGGGACCCATGCTGTCAATTTTCCAAACTTCTCCCAAGGACCTATCTTGCCAACTTTGAAATTCCACAAGGACTTATAATGTGTTTTCTCCAATTCGAACACCCGAGGACCAAAATTGCCAATTTGCAAAGTACAGGGACCAAATGTGTAATTTTCTCAAAGTTTTTACCCAAGGGCTAAATTTGATAAATTTTGAATTCCAAAGGACTTGGGTTGACTTTTCTTTAATTTTAAACCTTCAGGGACTAGTTTTGTCAATTTATGAAACTTGAGGGACTGAAACTGCCAATTATGCAAACTTTGTTCGTTTTTCATTTGTTTTTAAACATTTTGCATCTAAAACATATAAAACATAGTTTTAGGATAATTTCTATATTTTGATGCATTTCTGAGTGTTTTTGGATGTTTTGGCAGTTCAGATATGATAAAAATGATGAGTATTTACACACTCATCAGGCAGTTGCAGCTTCAAAGCGTGAGATTGGTTTGTTCGAGAGATTCTGAGAATCTAGTATGTTTGATAAAATCTTTACTTGCTTTTTCTCCCGTGCTAAAGAATATGGATCTATTTCTCGTGGAAGGCAATGATAATGAAAAGCTTGGATTTGCTCTGAAGTTGTTGAAGCTCGAACGAGCCTCCCCCAAAGCTCAAATTAATCTCTAATGTTTATGGTATTTTGAACTTATCTTTTACTCATATGTCTAGTTTTGTTTTAGGGAGAAGACTTGTTAACTAGGCAAAACTTCTGTTTTATTTATGGTATTGGTTAATATAACTATATTTCTTGAATGTGCTCCTGTTAGGAAAATATCATTTAGAAATGAAGCGAAATATGACCCATGATACAGTCAACATATATATTCTCATTTCCCCACGCTTTATTCTGAATGGGATTGTAGGATTGTATTGTTATAACAAGAAATGATTTCAGTTATAGCAGCACTTGTTATGCTTTATTACAAAGTAAGAAAAAGTTACGCTTCAGTGAAAGTTCTTTCCGGTTTGTAATTTTTAGTTGCTGTGTATTTGTATGTGCACCCAATCCAGTAAGGGAATGGCTGAGATGGCTGATTAAATATGTTTATTTTGATTTGATAGGAGAAAATTAACATTTGTGAGTTTGATTATTGTAAGTGTGTCTCTGATTATTTGTGACTGAGATAAGTTGTTTGTCTTGTCTTCATTTCACTCTCCACATCTTATCAAGTTGAAAATTTAGTGTTCTTATTTACCAAAAGGTTTTATAGTTTATTTTTTGGAGATACTACTGATGAAGTATGGAGACCATGTTTTCAAGGAAGAAGAAACAAATCATACCTACATGGTATTCAGTATTATGAGAATTGATCGAGTCGCACAATTTAAAAAGAAAAATAAATAAATAAATACAAACATATGTGTTAATTGAGTGCTCAAACTATTTTGTAATTATATTTTCTATTTCTTCTTTCTCACTCTCTATATATATTTAGTAGACGTACTCACATACACTGATACAACAATTAGGGTTCGATCCTAACTCCCTATAAAAGGTCCTTTTCTACATTAAGTAGAACCGGAAGCAGCCTCTCTACCTTAGTTAGGGGTATGGTTGTCTACGTCACAACCTCCTCCATACACCGTGGAAGACGGTATTGAGAGTTACTTTACTTTACTTTTTACTCACATACACTGATACACACATCTTTTTGTGAAATATTTTTTGTGCACGTTTGTAAATCTAGTATTTGGCATTCACTATTAAATCATTAAAAGCTAACACAAGTTTAATATTTGAATAAAAATGAGTGAAAATTCAATCATGTCAAACGTTTTATCATACTCATCTAAAACTTGAATTATTATGTATTGAACTAGTTATAATGCCCGCGCACGCGCGGGTTTTTTTTTAAAAAATTTTGAATCATATGTTTTTATTTATTAAAAAACAAATAATTTAATATTTGTTTTGTTTGATTCATGATGTTTAATTATAGTTTTTTATTATTAAATATAATTATTTAAAAATTTTAATCCTATTGTTAATTACATCTTATCTATATTTTTTGTATTTATCTTCTACTTGTGTTATGGATAAATATAAAATGTTACCTAATAAGAAAATAATATTTTTTTTTAAAATAATATTATTACTAAATAAGGTATGGTTTAGTTTTTTTGAAATGGAAAAGTCCCCCATTTGGGGTTTTGTTTTATTATATAAAGAATTCTTACGTGGATCACTGGCCTCTCTTTGTGGCCGTTGCGACTCTCCTCTTCTCAAATAATAAAACCGCTAATCTTGAATTACTTTTAAAAAGGGTTGTTGCTAACGACATTCTATCCTTTAAGGCATTATAGGTAAGTTTTTATTACATCGTAGGAAATAAAGTCATCCAATCACAATCAGTTGTTAATTATTTCATATTTTCGAAATTTTCATCTAATGAATAATCATTAATTGATAGTTATGCGTATTAAATGATAAAGTTGGCCCTAATAATTAGATAACAATTTTATGTTTAATCACAACTCTTAAAGTTGTCATCAACAAAACCCTTAAAAGAAGAAAGATAATATAAATTTGCATTGATCGAAGTCTAACGTATAAGCTTTAAATATCTAACCCATCCAATCTACGACGGAACTTAATGAAGGATGGGGAGCCCCCCCCCCCCCCCCCAAAAAAAAAAAAAAGAAAAAAAGAAAAAGAAAAAAAAACAAAAAGAAAAACAAACTTGACCAATTAGCGTAAATTGTTTTCATATTTTAGTGCCAAGAAATATTGTTAGTATTATTGCCGTAAGTTTTGAGAATATAACTTATTAAAAAGTGAAACTTCATCATCATTTTATTTATCCACTACTCATCTTCTTCCAGCTAAATTTTAATAAACTTTTTAGTTGTTTATTTGTGATTAGTTCTAGCATCGGTTACAAAAGCTTTTAGACATTTATTTATGTATTGATATTGATATAATGTGATTTAACAAATATTTTTACCAAGTGTTTCAATTCTGTAATTCTATATCTCTTCTTTATATACTTTAATCGTCTACTTAAGTATTTAGACATTTTTCAACCAATGGTTTAACTTTTCTTCTATGCATGATCAGTATGTGATTCAACTTCATTCTATGCAAGAGTCTTTGTAATTTTTATGATTAATATCAATAAGTAGTAAAGTTTCGGATATATAATAGCATGCCATAGTTGGATCGATATTTTGTTAAACACGGAACTGCATTTTGCACTTCAAATTATTTCGGCCCCCCTACCAAAATTGTTCAAGTTCCGTCACTGCATCCAATACGTGAAAAATGTATTACACTTTTACTTACTTTTCTTATATTGAATTAGTCATAGATATGAAATTAGTCGTATCAAGTAGTCATGTCAATTACTACTAAGACAATAACAAATTTACAAGTATAAGTTAGAGGCAGTTTGGTTTTCGATAGTCATTTAAAAGTAAATGAAAACGTTTTTATAATTTGGTAAACCATATAAATGTTTTCAAATGTACGTTTGGTGGTGTAAGTCGGCACTCAAAAAGAGTACGAGGTCAGGTTTTTGAAGAAGTTAATTAAATAAGTGGATTTTAATTGTAGGATAGCTAACTTTAGTTGCATTTAAGAATTAAGAATGTGGAAGGGCAAAGTCGCAAAGAACCAAGAATACCATGCGACTATAACTTAACTTTGTTCATCAAACGTTTCAGCTTCTTTGTTACCTTTATTTAAATTCACATAATCTTCACATTTTTTGTATTTCTGTTATGCAACGCATACGTTCAAATTTAGCATATTTTTTATTGTTTCATTTACTAGGTGCTTATCTGTAACTCTGTAAGTATAGCTAGCTCATCCTTTTTGTGTTAATATTTGTTACTAAATTGTTTTAAAAGCTTATTATGTTTGTAAAAAAGTAGAGTAATGCTAAATAAACACTTTGAATAAAAGCCGAAGCAGTTTTGATAACATGAAATTGCTTATGCTTAAGAATAACCTGAAAAGCAGTAAAATAAGCAATCCCAAACACCCCCTTAATCTGCATTATGTTTGTTAAGGTGGCCATTTTCTATACAAAGACCTAGAGTTGGCAATTTAAGACGGTATTTGTGGGTCAAGTTGGTTAATATTTAGGAGGTGATGAGTTTGGTTGGGTCTGCTATCTATTTTAAACGGGTCTAAATAGGTATTGATATAACACCCTCAATTGTATAACAATTAACCAAAGGGGTCTAGGGCCTGCCGGACACGGTAAAAAGAATTTGAACACTTCTTTTCAATTTCTACTAAAAGAAATTTTTTTGTGAAAACCCGACAGGTCAACCCGATTCGAGACCCATTTGACCTGGACCCGTTTAGACCTGTAGTCCTAAATGACCCATATAGACCCAAACCCACTCAGACGTGTGACCCGACCCATTTGTACACGTTTAAGGTAGCCTTTGATTGTTTTATATGTAACAAGTGCTTATCTGCTATTACAGTATTATTTATTGTTTTTATTTTAATAGTTTCTAATAGCAATGTGTTTCAGCAACAAAATCTTGTTCTGTATAGTAGCTTATGTCTTTCTTCTTGTTACTTTGTTAGCACACACCGGAAATGGTCCGTAAGACGCGGAAGGCATCCAAATCCATACCAGTTGACATTATCAGTACCATGCCAGATAATGTTTTATCTAATATTCTGAATCGTTTGCCAATACATCGTGCCATAAGGACTAGTATTTTGTCCAGAAGTTGGAGGCTCAATTGGACTCTAATCACTCAGCTTGTATTTGATGAGTCCTTTTTTGACTATCTACTTTTCGAAAAAGGAGCAGAAGGCAAAACTATATTTGATGGCAGGAGTTTATCTAGAATTTTGCTTCATCTTAAGGGTGACATAACAAAGTTTGTCATTGATATACATCGTGAAACTTTCAAAAGGTTTGAAGTTGAGGATATCAGTCATTTGGTTTTGTTTTTGTCCCAAAAAGGGATCGAAGAGTTTGCCTACTCACATTTTATGTCAATCAGTTTGCCTACTCATATTTTCTTTTGTGTAAAGCTGAAACATCTCAAGCTTAAGAAATGTCATTTTCCATTTGCACCTAGTTTTACTGGTTTTCCAATTTTATTAAGCTTGGATTTGTACGACGTGAGTTTTGAAAATTGCGAATGTTGGGATTTTATCACTAGAAGTTCCTTACTTGAGATCTTGAAAATTAGTAACTGTCATACTGAACAAGTCAACCAAATTGATATTGGAAAACTTAAGAATCTCAAAAAGCTATATTTGTCAGTTTGCATGCTTGACAATTTCACGAGTTCTGGTGTCTTTCTGCTTATGGAATTCCCTCCAAAACTTGAAGAGCTTACTTTAGATTTTTGCAAGCGCGAGGTACGACTATTGTGTTTATAAAGTTTATTTTACAAAAATAGCAACATGTCCATCATATGAATCTATTAACTACTAGGCAGGGTAATATTCTAATAATGCTGTTTTAGGCGGAAACTATTGCTGGAAATAGGGCCTCCTCTTCTGTTTTGTTATCCCTCAAAAGTCTTTCTTTACGCAACGTAGATTTTACAAATGGTATTGAAGCATCAAGCATCTTTCAATTGATTTTTAGCTCGCCGAATTTGCTGACCTTTAAAATCAAGGTAAGTGAAACGCAATTTTGTATCATGAATATCATTTAAAGTGTCAGTAATTTTGCATCTAAGTTATTATTTATTTTGTAGGCTACATTTGATTATAATAAAGAAGGCCCGCAATCTGCACTTAATTTTGACTTTGCTTCAATGAGGCAGTTGCAGCTTCAGAGTGTGAACTTGCATTGTATTAGAGATTCTGAGAATGAAGTATGTTTGATAAAATCTTTACTTGCTTGTTCTCCCATGCTGCAAAAAATGGATCTTCTTTTCTTGTCACACCCGCGGGGTGATTGTGATAATGCAAAGCTTGAATTTGCTCGGAAGTTGTTGAAGCTCGAACGAGCCTCCCCCAAAGCTCAAATAGATCTCTAATGTTTATGGTATTTTGAACTTATCTTTAACTCATATATGTCTAGTTTTGTTTTAGGGAGAAGACCTGTTAACTAGGCAAAACTTCTGTTTTATTTATGGTATTGGTTGATATTATGTTTCTTGAATGTGCTCCTGTTAGGAAAATGTCATTTGAAATGAAGCGAAATATGACCCATGATACAGTCAACCTATATATTCTCATTTCCCTCACGCTTTATTCTGAATGGAATTGTATACTCGTATTGTTATAACAAGAAATGCTTTTAGTTACAGCAGCACTTGTATTTGTATGTGCACCCAATCCAGTAAGGGAATGGCTAAGATGGCTGATTATATATGTTTGTTTTGTCTTGATAGGAGAAATGAACATTTGTGAGTTTGATTATTGTAAGTGTGTCTCTGATTATTTGTGTGTGAGATAAGTTGTTTGCCTTGTCGAAATTAGTGTTCTTAGTTACCAAAAAGGTTTTATAGTTTTTTGTTTATTTTTTTGGAGATACTACTGAAGTATGGAAAGCATGTTCAAGGAAGAAGAAACAAATCATACCTACATGGTGATAGCACTATGCGGTGGTACGCGATGAGGATCGGTGATAAGCAGAGGGTAGCAGGGTAGCGGTGGCAATGTGTTTTCTCTGTAAAACGTTGGAAAACATGAGCCAAATGTATAGTTTGATAATTAGATGCTTTTTGAATTATAATTATATCTTAAATGAGAATTGATAGGGGTGTTCAAAAAATCATAGAAACCGATGAACTGAGCCGAACCACTCAATCTGAAATCGAAAAAAACCCGAAACTGAAACCGAAAAAAACTGAAACTGAAAAAACCCGCTTGTCACGGTTTGGTTTCAATTTTTATTTTTTGATATCCGCAGTTAACCGAATAGAACCATACTTAATACATGAAGGTTTTTTAACTAATTATTCAAATAATTGTACAAGTATCAATTATATTATTACTCTAACTAGTTATAACGCCCGCGCACGCGCGGGTTTTTTTTAAAATTTTTGAATCATATATTTTTATTTATTAAAAAACAAATAATTTAATCTTTGTTTTGTTTGATTTATGATGTTTAATTATAGTTTTTTTATTATTAAAGATAATTATTTAAAAATTTTAATCCTATTATTAATTGCATCTTATCTATATTTTTGTATTTATCTTCTACTTTTGTTATGGATAAATATAAAATATTACCTAATAAGAAAATAATTTTTTTTTAAAATAAAATTATTACTAAATAAGGTATGTATGCATTTTTTTGATATGAAAAATTCCCAATAGAGGTTTTATTGTATTATATAAAAGATTAAACACCTTTTTTGCTCCTAATGTAAACATTTATAAACATTTCTAAGTGAAAGTTGATAAATGTGATCGTAATCTATAAACGTCGAATAACTATTACATAATGTATGATATTTGAATGCAATTATTTTAACGATATAACTTTTATATGACTATTATCTATTAAATGTCATTTAATTTTACTAAAATGACATTTTACGTTATAGAACATGTTTCTGTTTATACGGTTAAATTCCATTAAACATCTAAAATGTTTACCGTGACCCGAACCGCAGGTACCCGCGTGTCCGGTTACCCGCCTAGCACGGTTTGGTTTCAGGTAGTAAAAATTTTTACCCGCCCCGCGATGGATAGTTTAAATCTTTCAACCAACCGAACTGAACCGGCTCGCGAACACCACTAAGAATTGATAGAGTCACACAATTTAAAAAGAAAAAAAAAATACAATGTGCTAATTGACATGCACCAATGAATCATTATTTTGTACGTTTTCTATTTCTTCTTTCTCACTCTCCATATTTAGTAAACGTACTCATGTGCGCATTTTTTTTGTAAAGATTTTGCAACTCGAGCATTTGGCATTCACTATTAAATCATTAAAACCTAACACAAGATTAATACTGTATTTGAATAAAAATGAGTGAAAATTCAATCATGTCAAACGTTTTATCATAGACCGATATAAAACTTGAATTCTTATGTACCGAATTCTTACGTGGATCACTGGCCTCCCTTTGTGGCTGTTGCGACTCTCCTCTTCTCAAATAATAAAACCGCTAACGGCATTCTATCCTTTAAGGCATAATAGGTAACTTTTTATTACATCGTACGAAATAAAGTCATACAATCACAATCAGTTGTTAATTATTTCATGTCTTCGAAATTTTTGTCTATTGATAATCATTAATTGATAGTTATGCGATAACAATTTATTTTTAATCACAATTCTTAAAGTTGTCGTTAACAAAACCCTTAGAAAAAGAAAGATAAATTTGCGTTGATCAAAGTCTAACTTATATAAGCTTAAATACATGTCTAATCCATCCAATATGTCAAACATGTACTACACTTTTACTTACTTTTCTTATATTGAATTAGTCCCATGGATATGGAATTAGTAGCATCAAGTAGTCATGTCAATTACTACTAAGAAAATAACAAATTTACAAGTATAAGTTAGAGGCAGTTTGGTTTTCGATAGTTATTTAAAAGTAAATGAAAACGTTTTTATAATTTGGTAAACCATATAAATGTTTTCAAATGTACGTTTGGTGGTGTAAGTCGGCACTCAAAAAGAGTACGAGGTCAGGTTTTTGAAGAAGTTAATTAAATAAGTGGATTTTGTAGGATAGCTAACTTTAGTTGTATTTAAGAATTAAGAATGTGGAAGGACAAAGAGCCTAGAAGACCATGCGAAAATAAACTTAACTTTGTTTATCAAACGTTTCAGCTTCTTTGTTGCCTTTATTTAAATTCACATAATCTTCACATTTTTTGTATTTCTGTTATGCAACGCATACGTTCAAAGTTAGCATAGGTGCTTATGGATCTTTAGAGGCTAAAACTTGTTTCTTATGTTTAATTGTTACTTGTTACTTGTCAGCACAATGGAAATGGATCATGGGACACGTAACACATCCACAATCGCACACGATGATGTTATTAGCACCATGCCGGATAACGTTATATCTAATATTTTGAATCATATTGCTATACATCGTGTCGTAAGGACTAGTATCTTGTCAAGAAACTGGAGGTTGAAGTGGACTCTGATCACCCAAGTTGTGTTGGATGCATTTTTCTTTTCCTTTGTATCAAGGAATGAAGTCTATGAACTTACAAAAGAAGGCGAATGGAGAAAAAGAACAGAAGGAAAATTTGTGTTTGATGCGAGTAGCATATCTAGAATTTTGCTTCATCTTAAAGGTGACATAACAAAGTTTGTCATCGAAATAACTCGCAAAGTTTCTGAAAGGTTTACTGTCGATGATATTAATCATTGGGTTTTGTTTCTCTCCAGAAAGGGAATCCAAGAGTTCACTCTAAGAAATATGAATGAAAATATACCACTTGGTTTGCCTACCCATATTTTTTCTTGCCTAGGGTTGAAACATCTGAGGCTTACAGAGGGTCGTTTTCCTTATGCGCCTGGTTTCACCGGTTTTCCTAATCTATTGAGTTTGGACTTGTACAACGTGACATTTGGAAACCCAAAAAGTTGGGAATTTATAAGTAGGTGTCCTTTACTTGAGATCTTGACAATATACGTTGTTGATCATATAGAACAAGTGGAACCGATTAATATAGCAAAACTTGACAGTCTCAAAGAGCTAAATATATCAGTGTGCCTGCTTCTCAAAATCACGCATTCTGGTGTTTGCCAGCTTATGGATTTTCCTCCAAAACTTGAAGAGCTTGTTGTAGCTTTTTGCGGGTGCAAGGTAACATTTCTAATGAATTCAATAACTAAATTATATTGTTTTTTGTTAACGTTTTTCTTCCGTTAAAAAAAATAAATAAATAAATAAAAATAAAAAATAAAATGTTTTAACATTTTTCTCGCAGTTTTTGGAGGGTACAAATGCTTGCAAGAGGTTCAATACTCTGATGCCCTGTCTCAAGACTCTTATCTTACACGGAGTAGATTTTGCAAGCAGTATTGCAACATTAACTGTTTTCCAATTGATTTTTGGATCCCCGAATTTGAAGACTATTAAGATCGAGGTATGTAGAACAAATATTTATGTATCATACTGATCATGTGATATATGAGCATCTTTGAATCTAGTTGCATATTTTGTAGGCTGCATATACAGATAATAGCCCACCAACATCACTAGATTTTTCTGAGGCGGACTTTGCTGCAATGGGGCAGCTACAACTTCAATCCGTGCTGTTAGTATATTTAAGAGATTCAGAGAATGAAGTGTGTTTGATAAAGTCTTTACTTGCTTGTTCTCCTGTGCTAAATAGGATGTATATTTGTTCCTCGAAGCACAGTGATGAAAATGGAAAGCTTACGTTTGCTCTTAAGTTGCTGACGCTCCATCGTGCCTCCCCCGTAGCTGAAATACGTCTCTAAAGTTTTAGTACTCCGTATTTTGAACTTATTACTACGTTTCTTTTACTTTGCTGAAGACAATAATATTCGAGTGAAACTTTTATTTCTATGGTCTTGATCTTTGTTTTTGCTTTTTGAAATGTGTCGTTTTCCTTTAAATCATATACTAGTATTCTTATGAAATGAATTTATGCAAGTAAATCCTTAGAATAGTATGATGAAACGATAACAGCAATTTGTATCATAGTTTGTTGTTATTCTATAATCAACATATGATAACATGATTTTCTCAGTAACTAAACCATTTTCATATATTATTACTCAAAACACATTTTCGTAAAATGGTCTTGTTCTTCTAACTTAACACATCTCTTAAAACTAAGCTAAAATGCTAAATGAACCATATTCTAATCATATTCGCACAAGAGGTAAAAAGGACCCAAACTCCAAAAACCATTAGATGTGACAACATCTAACACTTTTACATAAGCTGGCTAATTTGATATCTATTCTTTTGAAAGGCAAATTAGTAGAAAATACTAGAAATTATAAAAAGGATATAAACAAGTAAATGACTAAAACATGTTGAATGATGCATAAATCAAATTGTGATATTAAAAAACCAAAATACCAAACAAACTGTAATTTTTGCATATTTGATTGGATAAAAAAAAGGTTTTAGGTTGAGCTAACCATCCCGTACAAAACAGTTATCGTTTTTATCTTAAGCTCGAGCTTGATATGATTGCAACAACCTCGATCAAGCTTGATATGATCGCTAAAGCTTAGACTAAAAATTTAAACTCGTGCTCGAGAAATAATTGTTGTAGCAACAAAATCGATCAAGCTCGATATGATTGCTAAAGCTTAGGCTAAAAATTTAAACTCGTGCTCGATGAATAATTGTTGTATTAAGCATAAATTGATAAATTAAATCGTTATATATAGTTGAAAGGGCAAATCGCACCAAAAGGTGTCACACTTAAGATCAATTTGAATTTTAGGTAATCAGTTTTATTTTTTTCAATTTAAAGTATCGAAGTATCGAAGTAATTTTTCATACAATGTAAGGTTTTTTCGACTTTTTGAAATGTGTTATCGGCCATTTTTCAGCTGAATTGGTTAATTTATGTGATATATTGTTATAATTGAGCATTTTTAAAAGTCATTTTGGCTAACATTATGACGGGTAATTGCTTTTGAATATTCGAGAGAACCTTGTATTGCACAAAAAATAACTTTGATACCTTAAATTGAAAGGGAAAAAAAATTGATTACCTAAAATTAAAATTAATCTAAAGTGAGAAGCATGAAAAAGATTACTAGCGGCACAATTCAAATAAGGAGAAAGAAATTAAAAAAAAAATGCATCAATTTTTGTAAGTATGCCTTAAATTGTGGTTATAATTCCTTCTCATTTTAATTTTATATATCATAACCATATTGTTATCTTTCTTACTTTTTGCAAAATGACAGTTTCACTTTTATACAATTATTTACATCTTTGATTGAAGCTTATAATTTTTAGTATCCTTATGAGTAATGAGTAATATGGTAATTTGCTACATTGATCACAACAATATTTGAAAAGCGAATAATAATTTTGGGACAACATGAAATCGAAAGAGAGATTATTAATTTAGGACGGGACGAGGAGGAGCAGTTTATTAACCAAGTAAATATTTTAGTTTGGTAAAAAAATATAAAACAATAATTTTGGGCCAAAGAAATTGGTCAAACCAAATAGAAATGGGCCAACTATGGGTTTTTAAACTGGGCTGAATGAAAAGGAAATGAAGCCCAAACAAAAGAATAAAAAGAGAGAGAACATAAAGACATCTGATAACCCTAATATCAGTATTCTTGTGTTGTGCGGCTGTTCATCCTCTTTCAGCAACCATGGTAACTACATCTTCAATCTCTTCATCTTTTGTTTTGTATTTATGGTTAATGATTTAATATACTTTTATTCTTTATGTTTTTGTGTGATCTATAATTTCTAATATTATATTTTTCGATTGGTTTAAGTTAGCCTGTAAAAATGAGTAGAAGTATAATTTTTTTAAATTTTATAAAGTAATCTTTTTAAGGGGTGTTTGTTTAAGCTTATATATGGGCTCATGAGCTTATTTGATTTCGCCTTATATTTCATAAGCCCCCATTTTTCGGCTTATTTATGGGCTTATATGAGTTTATCATATCACGATAAACTTATACAAACACACAAGTTTCAAACTAAGCCAAAAAAATTGGAGCTTATGAAATATAAGCCGAAACACAAATAAGCTCATAAGCCCATATATAAGCTAAACAAACACCCCTTTAAGTGTTTCAGTTTAATGCAAATGTTAGTTTCAACCTAGTTTTCAGCTTATATAGCCGGCTTATGGCTTATTTGGTTTTGGGCTTATGTTTCGTAAGCTCACCTTTTGTAGCTTATTTTGACACTTTCCGGCTTATTTAAGTTCATTATGTGATAATGAAATTATGACATAATAAGCCGGAAAATGTCAAAATAAGCTACAAAAAGTGAGCTTGTGGAACATAAGCCCAAAACCAAATAAGTCAAAAGCCGGTTATATGAGCTGAAACAAAGACCCTCATGGTTTTTTTATATGATGAGTGATATCCACTAGGTTTGAAGTTAGTTCTTTAGTTTAAAAATGACTAGTGATCGCCTTTATGTGTTTAGATGTGCATTTGTGGGGTGTTTGTTTAAGCTTATTTGGATGGGCTTATTGAACTTTTGAAAAGCTTTTAGACTCAAAATTTTTGGTTTATGAATTTATTAACATGAGCTTGTGACTTATTTAAGACTATAAGCTCAAGTTTTATAAGCTCATAAGCCCAAAAATTTGAGTTTATGAGCTTTTTAGAAATTCAGTAAGCTCGTTAGCTGGCCAAATAAGCTTAAGCAAACGCTCCCTTGGTTAGCTGGTTATTTCAATCTTTACACAACCCCACAACAAGAAACCCGCAAAATCGAAACATAGTTACCTGAACTCTAAAATTCATTAAATATCTGGTCGAGTTAAATTTATGTGAAATTGAAGTGTTAACTGAGGTCGAATTCTAGTTAAAACATTTGCTCCTCATATGGGTTGAACATTGAAAGTTTTGAACATAGAACACTTGAAGTTGAATGGTTCAATACCTTGTGCTGATTTGATATTGTGAAATGATTAGTGAATCTGTGATTTTACGTGTGGGGCTTAGGCAAATTAGTTTCTTAATAATGTGCGTATTTAAGTTTTTGTAAGTTTTGTTGGACCAGTATTAGATTATAGGTATGGCTTATCTGTATCCGTGTATGTTTTTGAATGTATGTCACATACTGTAATAGTATTGTTTTCTCTTTTATGTTCAAAATCAACACTAGACCAGAGGTATTGTAATTGTATATGTTTAGCTCTTTCGGAAGTATGATTTAGTTATTTCTTTGCTTTGCAGGTGAACGTTCCTAAGACTAAGAAGACTTTCTGCAAAAACAAGGCCTGCGGAAAGCACACTTTGCACAAGGTGACACAATACAAGAAGGGTAAGGATAGTTTGGCTGCACAAGGAAAGCGTCGTTATGACAGGAAACAGTCCGGATATGGTGGACAGACCAAGCCCGTCTTTCACAAGAAGGTAAAAACTTACTTTTGTTCAAATATCATTTTGCTCAATCTTTAACATTGGTGTCACATGTAGTACATTGTCTATAACTTTAGCAGCTCTTGATCATTGTTCATTCTTTGTATGATCCAGGCTAAGACCACCAAGAAGATTGTGCTAAGGCTGCAATGTCAAGGTTGCAAGCATGTTTCCCAGCATGCAATCAAGGTTAGCCATAAAATGACATAAATTAATACATTTTTATGATGCTTTAAGCCGAAACTTATCCTTAGTTTTGTTACTTGCAGAGGTGCAAGCATTTTGAAATTGGTGGAGACAAGAAGGGCAAGGGAACTTCTCTTTTCTGAGCAGTTTTGTGTAATTTTGTTGAAGCTAGTGATATTTTTTGTTTTTACCTGAATTTCAGATTTAAGTCTTTGAGACTGGAGTATCTTATTTTTTTTGTTTTGACACATCTTGCTAGACTTGGAAGTTATGGCAGTGGTTTATGAATTTTAACTTGCGGGTGGTGTTTAATATGATCATTGCTTGTTTTAGACTGCTTGCTTGATGATAAAAATGTGCAGTTGACTGAATATGATCATTGTATGTTGGCTTGATCCACAAGCAGTTTTGGACCGGACCGGAAATATCTCGTAAATTCATGATCTTTTTCAATAACTTAATTCAATAGTAACAGCTATTCAGTTGTGCCAATAGTTGATAGTATGCTTATAGTAGAATATGTTATTGAGTTTGATTTTACCAGCTGTTTTTAGATGTTTTGACATGCAGTTGGTCCTGGAAGTAGGTTCAGTTGGTCCTTAGATATATGAAAGAATAAATCTAAAATATAAATTAGTCACTGTAATATATTGGTTAGATAAAATCTCATGGTGCTACCTCAGCCATTGTTGATCAGCGAAAAAACGCGAAGGGTACTTCTGTCTCAAAATTATAGCCTTCATTTTCATTTTGAGATGT
>JARVZY010008054.1:0-20524 GCA_030686995.1 Artemisia argyi | reverse complement strand
CAAAAGAAACGATTTAAGGTAGTATTTGATCATAAAAACACGATTTAGGGCTTAAATGACCCCCTAAAAGCGTAACAAATATTTCCTTATCAAAAAACTTCAATTTCAAACCAATAATGGAAAAACCGGAAAGGAATATGCCCATAATCATACTTAACCTCATGCAAAAAAATTGGCCTATGATTAGATAAGTAACGATCCAAAGTAACTGCTGAAATATTGGGAAGACATGAACTCATTAAACTTTATGAAATAAGAAAATGATCAATCTCACTCATCTTTGTAGCTGATTTGTGACACCACGTGAAAGAACATCCACCTAGAGGAACCTCCAACCCGCATTCGAAATAAACAAATTAAACGCTTCCGCACCTTGCACATTAAACACCGAACCAAACCTCTCAGCTTTTGTACGAACTTCATTGAAGTCACCCATAGTAACCACCTCGCCTTTCCAGTTTGAAATCACTAAGGATAGATAATCTCATAACATCTTTTTTTCAGCTAACTCTTGTGGAGCATAAACCGAAATAATGAGGAGATTTTTTCCATTCGGCACCCAAACACATTATAACGAAATAATCTGAAATTGTGGCATTAATTTTATTAAAGTATCTAGGATCCCACATACAAAGGATACCACCTGAGTTACTAACTGAAGCGCTATGTACATAATCAAACGCGAAATTTCCCTAACACATGTTGACGCTAAAAAGCTTAATAGACTCCATTTTTGTTTCTTGCAAAGACAATAAATTCACCTACACATAACTCATTAACCCAATATTTTTTAGCCTTTTGGGTGAGGCCCTGGATGTTCAACAACATAAAATTCATCGATGCACTACATTCGCTCCTTGAGATTCGATGATCTCTTCCATGTTTTTCATACACCCTTCCATGTTATAACCCATTGTATGACCCACCTTCACCAAGTAATCTATCAGTTGTAATATAGAACCCCGTGCACGTGGTGCTTCAAATTTCATAAAGTGACATGCGCAAAATGATTCCGCTACATCTTCTTTAAGGCTCTTATTCGAACAATTATCTTTCACTCTAAAAGTTACTTCTTCCACATGAATGCTTTGAGAACATTCAACATCTTCCTTTTTAGACTCATCATCTTTTTTGGACAACCCTTCTGTAACACCTAAAAGAGTAAAACCAGGAGGATACTTAAAACTATCCTTTAAGCTAGAACTGTTTTTATTTCCTCCTTGTTTCTTGTTAAGTAAGTCATAAATATTAAATGGATCCTCTGATCATGAATCCTTTTGCCCAACAGAGACCTCTTCCAAATTAGCTTGATGTAGATCCTCCTCAAACTTTGTTTTAGGAACCTCTTCTGTGTCACTATCTCCTTTCAAAAAAGAAAATCCCCGATCTTCTCCTTTTGAATCTCCTTCTTTTATATCATTATCCGTGTCAGTTTCCTCATCATTATCTTCCACAAAATCAAGTACCCATCTAGGAACTTCTTTAGCACGGATCCAGTATACATGTCCTTGATAAATAAATTTAAACGCCTCATAAATGTTCATAACAGCCTTGGTATTGATGCAAATTCATTTCCTGTGAAAGCAACCATCTTCTTGATCATCAACATTCAATAAGACACCCCATTTAGAAGCAATACGATTAAATGTCTTTTCAGACCACAATCTTAATGGAACTCCTTCAATCTCCACCCAAGTAATCCTCCCATCAATGGTAAATTCTTTTGATGCCCGTCTTATTCTGAAACATCTTCTTCTAATTGAAATCCTAACATCACCCAATACCCACCCATGTACTTAAGTACTATGTTATAAAAACCTTCATTAGCCAAAACCATCCTCAAATTTGATAGAGATGCAAATTCCTTCACTTTACCCATCAAAGCTAGTGAGAGGTCTTGCTGATTCAAACATGTTTCGTCCAGCACCAATGCTGGATTATTTTCCACATCCACTTCCAGACTTGGATCCGGTTTTGATAACATGGGCATAGGAGTTAGAAGACCCATTAACCCTTTATCATTGTGTTGATCACCTGTTTTGTTTCTATTCTCACTATTACTGTTTTTGAAATGGTTATTAACATTATTCACATGCATTCTCTGAAACCTAGCGATGTTTGCATGAATTTTATAACGTCCAATCCAAATCGTACATAAATTATTAACCAATCTCTCCACATCGAATATCTTAATAAAACGCACAAATCCAAACATGTTTTTTAAATACGTAGTTTTTTACAATTCGATGAGTCCCCACTCAAATAGTAGTTACTTACACCACATGTTAAGACCAATTATTACTATATGTTAGTGGCATTAGTAGTCGGATTAGGATTAAATGTTAAATATGAGTAGTTATTTACTTATTAGTACTTCCATATACCACTTTAAGTTACGAAAAAGCTATATGATACTCCTAATGTTGATTTAAGGTTTCTTAAGTCATAGTGAGGTGCTGTTTCTTTTTCCATATGAGGAAAGATATGGACCCACTAAGTTATTTAATATTGTTTCTTTTATAAGTGGGATCCATTTTTTTATTTCATCTGTGTCTACAAGGGAGAAAAAAATGATCCCTTCCCCATCCAGATCAACTAACAGCCCTGGACTCCACATGGACCTACATCTACCCATAACGCTGTGTTCTCGAGTGGTATTTATAAAAGAAAAGAAAAGAAGTGATAAAAGAGAAAAGAAAGGAAGAGAATCTCTCTTCCTCCCAAAAGTGGAAGAAACATTTATACTAGAAAAAAGCCTACATCTTCTTTCCCCTTCTTTTCCTTTGTTCCCCATAAAAGATCTTGAGAACACGATTTTTTTTTTTCCTTTTCTTTTCCTTTCTCTTGTATGTAAATCTCAAGAACACAGTGTTAGCTAACAAAAATAAATAAATAAATAAACAACCCTTGAGAGTCTATATGTTGCCTCCAAAGCTAGTAAATTAAAAACCCAGACAAATCAATAAGTTATACTGAGAGTGTATATGTTGCCTCCGAAGCTAGTAAGATGTGTATGTATCATGTTGACTATTATTGAGGAGCTGAAATGTTACAAACCATTAGGGTGCGTTTAGTCGGGGGAAAACACCTTGTTTTCTACAAAATTTTTTGTATAAAACAAGGAAAACAGATATCGCGTTCAAAAAAACGTTTTCTAACAAAATATTTAGCTAAACAGAAAATCCCCTATTTTCTAACTTAATAAGGAAAATTGCAAAATAAACTTTAGTTGTTTTCCTTGTTTTCTTTTTTTAAACCACAACCCTCCCTCCCTTCTTCAAAATAGAAAATACAAATATCAACTAAACGCGTTTTTTATATTTTCAAGTGTTTTATTGAGATAAATTTTACTTTCAAATTTTTACAAAACTAGAGATAAGAAACAAGAGATTTTTTTTCTCCAACTAAACGCACTCTTAATATCGTTTCAAACATTAGTACTTTGTATATCATCATCTTTTATGGTCGATTGTCTCAACCTTTTGTAATAAACCTATTACCAATGGATCTGGTTCCCGTAATCCACATGTATCTTTATTTATCGGGTAA
This sequence comes from Artemisia argyi, assembly GCA_030686995.1. Classification (NCBI taxonomy): domain Eukaryota; kingdom Viridiplantae; phylum Streptophyta; class Magnoliopsida; order Asterales; family Asteraceae; genus Artemisia; species Artemisia argyi. The sequence continues at coordinate 16,975 of JARVZY010008054.1, read as the reverse complement.
ACTAACCTTTTGTAATTTTTTTTATGGCGCTACTTAACTTGTAGTCAAAGTATTCATCTTTATGAAATAAACCTATTACCAAAATTTTACGTTACATTGTCTTGTTTTTTTAGATCATTAAAGTTTGTCAACTTCACCGTAGACTTGAGTCCGCGACTGTCTCATAGTGTGGTTTCAACAAAGACGATTGACTCAATGGAAGAAGTGTCATACTCGTTTGGAACATGGCCACAAATCTTCGTACAACAAAATATGTTTATCAAGGCTATAAATCTTCTTTGGACAACTAAATATGTTTATCAAATGAGTATGAGATATTAAGTGGGTGTTTCACATTGCTTCTTTATTCTCCTTGTGGTTTAGGGATGGCAAAAAAAACCCGAACCCGACGGGGAAACCCGAAACCCGAACTTTTTGGAGCGGGGCGGGGCAAGCTTATCGGGTTTCGGGGCGGGTTTTGGAGCATTAATGGGGATTTTTAACAGGTTCAGAGCAGTGACTGGGGCCAAGCATCCCCGCCCCGCCCCGCCCCGATATAATATATATACACGTTATAAATTATATATTATTTATGTGTATGTATGCAACTTTAGTAAATAGTATATCAAGTAAGTTATTATATTTAAACATTTGGTTTAGACGTTTAAACAGATGATTTAAGCTATTGTTTTTGCATATTAAATGAACGAAGACCTCCTTTCGTGAGTTGTTTCAAAGGAAGGAAAAGACCAAGTCAATATTAAGTTTTTATTATTTTGTTTCATGGAGAAGATTGTAAAAACTAAACGATCCTTGTTATGTCTAATGTTTAAGTGTTTCTTGTAATGTGTGACCAGATAATTTGAAGTTGTTTTGTTTAAAACAATCTACGTTGAATTCGTTTTGCTTAAAACATGCCAAAAAAGTCACCCCATTAAGGACCTGATAAGATCCTCAATAGGGATCGGGGCGGGTTTGGAGGAGTATCGCGCCCCAATGGGGCACCCCAATAAGATCCCCAATGGAGATTGGGGCGGGTTTGAAGCACGTTTTGGTAATTGGATTCAGGGATGGGGATGACCGCCCCGCTCCAAACCCGCTCCATTGCTATTCCTAGTGGTTATGTTTAAAAGTAAGTACTTATATGAAAAGCACTTTTGAAACTTGGATTTGCTTATTTTATTAAAAACGCAATATATTTGTTAAAATAATAATTTAATACAAGTTTTCTAGCAAGTGCATTTATACAGGTTTTACGTTAGATATAAGAGTAAAACATCATTTTCATTCAATAAAAAATAACTAACACGACAAAACTATTGTTTTGCTTTCTTAAAGCAGAAAAGCAAGCAACGTTGAATTGAACAATACTTAAAAAAAGGGAGAATTGCAAATATACCCAATAAAACTTAAAAATTTGCATATTTCTCAAAAATACAAGTTTTCAGTGCATGATGTACAATGCAAATTAAGTATGTGTTGGGTATATATGCAAATATGTAAGTTTTAATGGGTATATATGCAATTGCCCAAAAAAAAAACATAAGCAGAGCAAAAAAAAAAAAAAAAAGAGCAATCTCAAATCCAAACACCCTCTAAGTTCTATATCTCTGACTACTAACATCTGAAAGCACAAAAAAATAAAATAAATAAATAAATAAAATAAATCCTAAACTAAGATGTTAGTCTCAATCTAAAGTGAAAAGTGGCATTCATATCTTTTAAATATATCTTGCCTCAAGTTAATTGTAAACTCATATTTCTTATCATGACGAACACTTTTTTCAATCTTTTTGTTGATCAATCAACTTAAAACTTTCAACTAAAAGATACTAGTCATTCCGTGCTAAATCCTGAATTACAGTCTATCTTTTAAGGACCATTTATGAAAGGGAGGTGATTTGCACACTACATCAATTGATTTGCACACTCAAAATATTTATGTCATGGCATTTATACCCCTACATCACTTGGTAGAGTGTTCAAATCAAAACACAAATATTAAGGGTGTAAAGGTCATCATACAAAATCTTGAGTGTGCAAATAAATTGATAGAGTATGCAAATCACTAACTAAAATCTAGGAGTTGAGTGAACAACTACTTAAGAATTAAGGCTGAGCGGAGTAGGAGGTAAGCGATCACCTTCCAACCCAACCCTCACACACAACCAACAAAAAAAAAAGAAAAAAAAAATGATGTGAAAGGTGACCGAGCCACCTTTCTTTTTTATTATTTTTAATTTAGTTTGTAGTGTAAGTGTGGTATTTAGTAAGGTATGTTGTATAAAGTGTATATTTTAATGAAATATGAGGTAGTGGTGACCAACACGAGTGAAAGGTGAAGGGAGTGAGATGAGAAATATAGCTGAGGTGGCGCCGAAATTAAAAGTAATGAAGGTGACCACTAGATAAAAAGTATTTGTCACGAAATATTTTAGTAGCTCGCTAGTGATTATTTGCACATGATTATTAAATGCTTTAATAAAGCAAATGAACAAGATACACTACCAGTAACAAACTTTATTCTTATTCAAGTATACCATCAAACATGCATGATTATACAACATGACAAGTATACATAACTTAGGTAGTTTTAAGTCTACAAAACGTTTGTAGTATCTCTAGCACGGCTTGTAGCAAGTACAACGACGTCGTATACCATCACATTTGCCACTAGCAAAGCCTTGTTTCTCACATGAGCGATTGCAAGTACTGTCATTCAGACAACTTGCCGCATGTCCAGTGGTTCGACACATCTTTGCTTCGGTCATCTTCACACCGGTCTCAACTGAAACTCAAAAAATCACGACATGAGACAAGTTATTGAAAATACATAAAGAAATGGAAGAAACATCAGTGTTTTCAGTTACATAAATACTTGTATAACAATATCAATCAGTCAAACAAAATTACCAAAAAAAAAAGTGCTATTACTAATGCTTCATGTCGAAAAATTGCATTTCCAATAAATAAAAGCCGAAAAATTACTTTTAAAGACCGGTTCTTGTTGCTAATATTTTATATAATAAAACAAAACCTCAAGTGAGGACTTTGGTATTCAAAAAAAAATATATATTATTTCTTTATTAGGTAATATTTTTATTATTATTTTTTAATTTATAAATTTATAATTCGTTTTGTTTATATATATACTATACAAGTAGAAGATAAATACGAAAAATATAGATAAAAAACGACTAACAATATGATTAAACTTTTTAAATGATTATCTTTAATAATAAATAAAGTATAATTAAAAATCATAAATCAAACAAAACAAAACAAAAATTTAATTATTTGTTTTTCAATAAATAAAAATATATCATTCAAAAAAAAAAAAAAAAAAAAAAAAAAAAAAACGCGCGTGCATGGGCATTATATCTATTTATATATGTACCAAAAATATGTTTATTAACAAGGGTATTTCTAAATTGTATCACCCTATTAACAAATGTGGTCAGTTTAAGCTAGCTATGAGCATAAATTAACTTTTTGCCAAGTAGGAAAATAGGCTGAAATATGCCGCTTACAAGTCGAGTTTTTATCGAACTGTTTGAGCTTGATTTAAGCTCTCAGAATGCAAGTTTGAAACATGTACTAACAAGTTACGCTCAACTCAAGCTCCGATTGTTTGCCAACTTTAGGCTCAAAGTCGGACATATCCTACATATATCCGATAAAATCGTTTTATGAAGAGTAAAAGTCAATAATTTCGTGAACATATTACCACATTATATGTTTATCAAGTTCCAAATGAACTTATACATACACAAGACAACAGCTCAACTAAATCCAACCCATATATTTCACCACGATTTCTAGCAAGAATAAGAAAGAGTAGCTTACCAGAGGCAAAGACAACAAGCATCAACATACAAACGAACAAAGCTTTACCCATTTTAAAATGTGTTATATTAATAATTATTACAAGTTTGAATAAGAATAGAGAAGCAGAATGATACATTATATACTAGACTGAGAGCTTCCCTTATGCTATACGTGTCCTTGCGTACCTAGGACTCTTTTTGCCACAGTAAAAATGTCGACAACCTTATGTCGATGAATGAAAAATTAGGTAAAGTAATAGCACAAGAAAATTTAATGCAATCGTGGCATATAAAGTGAAAGAATTTTGTTTGCTAATGTCGGTAGTGTTTACAAATCATTTTATGTAATGACTGTTCATATTAATAGTGCCGCACAAGCTGCTTGCGGTTGGCGGTTAAAAGAGGGTATCTATCGGTTATGTCAGTTTTTACAGAATGACATTCTAATAACATAAAAAAAACACTCCACAAAAATATTTCTGTTACACACAACCCAAAAAGTAAAAATCTCACTCGCTTCACTTTTACACAAAAAGAAAAAAAAGGGATAGCCACCGTTATCCTCACTACGAATGCATCTACAACTCACCTATAATGCAATTAACGGAACAACTTGCGGTGTTATAAGCCCACAATTTGCACCTACAGCAAGATCACCTTGTGCTATTTATATTTCCACCACATGTTAGTGACCTATTTTGGACTAAATGCTAGTAACCAATATACATGTATTTTTCGGTAGTTAAGTAATGAACATACAATAACATCGATCCCACTTATATATAGTAATAAATTCCATGAAATGTGCAGTGGCATCAGTGGCCGGATTAGGATTAAATGGTAAATATGAGCAGTTATTAGTACGCCCATATACCACATTAAGTTACGGAAGAGCTATGAGATTTTGATGTTTGATTTAAGGTTGTATTGAAGTGGTTGCTGATTTGATAATTTACAATCCTCATTTAGGAACTTATTACTGTAATTAGTGTCACTTTATTTATTTATTTATTTATGTATGTATTTATTTTAAGTTACAGGCGATATTTAAAGAGCTTCATGAGGGGTGTAAACGAGACGAGACAACTCGCGAGCTACTTGCGATCGACTCGTAAACTACTCGAAATCGATTTGATGTAAACGAGCCGAGCTCGAGTTCGAGCTACTCGAGTATATTAGATTATGGCCCAAACCTGGTTGTGGGTTTGGATCCATTAGGTTTAGGGTTTGCATAGCTTGTTTGTTAAGCCATGTATGTGTATAAATACATGGGCAATCTTCATTATGTAATCACACAAAACACAATCAATAAAATCTCTATTTAGTATTTTTTCTAGTTTGCTACTCCAGTCCGAGCTTTCGCGATTTCGCTTAACAAACAAGCTATGCAAACCCTAAACCTAATGGATCCAAACCCACAACCGGGTTTGGGCCATAATCTAATACTCCCCCGCAGTTTGAACGGCAACATTGTGAACGGACAAACTGGAATGAATGTTGAAAGCCGCTTCTTTTCTTCATCTTCTATTTTTGTTTGTTTGAGCGGAAGCATAATTGTATTTGGCGGCATAGTTGTGTATTGCTTGCGGCATCCTTCTTTGCGTGACGATTGCTTTTACGTCATGGCTTGCTTTGCCTTTAGAAGGGAGCGGCAATTTGATGATCAACTTTTGTTGTCAAGAACAATGATCTTCGACAATAACAACAAATAGATGGTGAAGAAAAAAATATAATAGGATCGATGACAACTCAACATTTTTTTTTGACGGCTAGAGTTTAGGGTTTATAAATAAAATACGAAAATAAAATCCTAAATAAAAAAAAAAAAACAATAAAGCAGAAAAAAAAAACATGATCCCTCCGGATCACCGACAAGTAGCCGATGACCGGAGGTTAACAATTTTTATTGGTGGATCTTACCTAAAGCTGTGATACCATGAAAAATACTAAATAGAGATTTTATTGATTGTGTTTTGTGTGATTACATAATGAAGATTGCCCATGTATTTATACAAATACATGGCTTAACAAACAAGCTATGCAAACCCTAAACCTAATGGATCCAAACCCACAACCGGGTTTGGGCCATAATCTAATAGAGTATATTTTCGAGTCGAGCTCGAGCTCGAAAATACTTTTCTCGTGAAGCTTGCAAGCCTTAACGAGCTTCAACTAAATTACACTTTTACCCTTTTATATACATATATTTACTTAATTTTCATACAAATCGAGTCGAGACGAGCTTGATATGTCGAGTATTCATCGAGTTCGAGCCTTGAATATGAAAATAATCGAGCTCGAGTCGAGCTTCGAGCTTGAGTTTTATATAACGAGTCGAGCTCGAGCTCGAAATATAAAGCTCGATCGAGCTCAAGTCGGGTTTCGAGCTCGAGTTTTAGTATTCGAGTCGAGCTCGAGCTTGGCAGTACTCGGCTCGACTCGACTCGTTTACACCCCTCAGTTTGTTGAATACATTGGTTATGGTGATACTCATTTTTAAAAGTATTTGCATAGCTTGTTGGTGCTAACGATTAAAGGTTTCGAAAGGCTTGCTACTGATGGTTAAAGCTTCCTAGTTGATGCTTAAAGCATGATGACGCTGTAGACGTAAGCTTCTAATATTTATTGTAATTTTGACATTTCAAAGTGGGAAGAAAATTTTAGATGAAATATTAATTTGGATTCAAATTTGGTTGGTTAGAGGAAAAAATGACATTTATATGTGGGAAGAAAATTTTAGATGAAATATTAATTTGGATTCAAATTTGGTTGGTTAGAGAAAAAAATGACATTTATATGAGAAAAACGTGGAAGCCAAAAAAAAGTTTACATAATTGATATCATTATTCATAAGTAATATCAATGTTGCAAAAATCGTGAGTCAGTAATGAGACGGTTGACCACCTTGTAGCGTGTAATAGCCGATTACAAGACCGATTACCTTGTAATTTCCGATTATAAGGCCGATTATCTTGTAAAAATCAACAAGTTGAAAGGCCTTGTACCTTATAATCACCGTTTATAAGGCCGCCTAAGCCTATTTTTGCAACATGGAATAATATTATACACAAATTCTTCCTCGCCTTTCATTAGAATTCCCAAGATAAATGACATCAATAATAACAATGCATCCAAACTTGGTGATAATTTACATGTCTTAAACAAAAGCTAAAAATACTTTGTAGATCCGCACAATTCATTCGTAAGCCGAATCTTTTATATAATAAAAGAATTACATCATTTCGGAGTGTTTTTGCAAATCCCTTCTCATTGAAAAGAAAAATTGGGCCAATAGCAGAGCTCGATTTTGCCACGTAGGAGAAATCGAGCAACGTGATTGGTTAATAAAAAGTCAAAATTAAATTGATTTTGGTCAAACTTAATAAATTTGGGGGAGAAATTTGGTTAAGAAAAAAAATGCATAAAAATATAGGTGTCAAATTTATGAAAACAAAAACTTAGAAAAAGAGGAAATAATTAACAAAACTTTAGTGGTTGAATTTTAAATAATTTATATAGAGTAAAGTGTAAAATTACAATTTTCCATGTTTTTTAATAACTTTAGAAAAAACACAAATAACCCCTTACACTTTATACCCCTTATAATTTGTAATATTAACTTCGTTTAAAATTACATGAGTGTTAGTATTAGTTTTTAGACTTTCATCCATTAAAATTACAAAATTTGGTAAATATGCGAATTATTTTTAATATGCATTAAATATTTTTTTAAACTAATGTTAGTTTTAAACTTTCATCCATTAGAATATTTTTTTAAATAAAGACTCATGTTACTATCTAAAAGTTAAAGTTATGCGTACATGGGTTTGAAATACGGCTAAATTATTAGTAACAGGAATATAAATATCAAATGGTAAGCACCAACATGATATCAATAGTAAATGTTAAACAACAAAATCAATCTCAACATGTCTGTCAGTTAAAAATGTTATACAAAGTTAATTATTAAGAAAAAGGGAAAAAAAATGGGTTAGATAATCATTGCTTAATATAAAAAGTGTTTTCCTTAAATTATATAAAAAAATGCACGCATCACAATCTTTATTTAATAACAATTGCCTCCCAAAAAAAATAAATAAATAACTACGTAGGTGATAACCTAACTTTATTCATTGACGTGATGTTTTATAAAAAAAAACAATAATAATAATAAATAAATAAATAAATAAAGGTAATAGTTGGTCGTTGTAAACGAATTAAAAATATGTACATGAGAATTATTCAGCAAGTATATATAGTTTTAATCAGGTTATTACGTTAATATACTACGATAATGTTATTGAGTTCGTATTCACGGATGTGAGATACAATAATTATTCTATACTTATGATTTATGTGTATACCTCTTTTTACTTCTGAATATAATCCGAAAGAGACCTTAACAGAATTTTGGCTTATGCATTATTTAGCTGATATTATTTAGTAACTTTTTTTTTATTTAACTTTTTTGTTATACACACCAACTTTTAGTAACTCTTTTTTATGTTTATTGAAAACTTCTACACTTAATATTTGTGTTTTTACTATAAATACACTAAGCTATAATAGGATTAGTTGTGAGTTTAGGGGTTTTTCACTAAGCTTCTAAAAAAAGCTTATAGCTTTATCATACACTTATTGTGTTATGGTAATTGAATAAACCAATAAACACCTTTAATAAGCATAACCAAACACCCCTTTAGTTCTAATATGAAGTTTTCTTATTTGATGTTATGACTAACTTTGTTGAATGCAACATGTTAGTGGTTTTTGCAGTTTTATTATCTTATCGCACACATTATAGTGTAATGCAATTGGTTGTGTGCGTTTTTTAGAGGAGGATTAAGTATCAACACATGATTGTCGTGGAATGATTTTCTACGCCTACTCAAGGTATGAATGTATAATTTAGTTGAGTTGCTGATTTAGATAATACATAAATATATTTTAATGCACCAAAGATGTGTTTTAGTGCCTATATGAGGAATTTTATAGTAGAAATTCTTTTCGGAGTGTAATTTGTCTTTGAATGAGTTAATGAAACTTAGCAGATGTTTACTGTCATTGATAACACTATGGGTGTCAACCAACGGTCTAAAATATGGGTGTCTTTTACATTGATGATTTAGGCCAATTGTGAAGAAAGTTGTATTAAAGTGAAAAGTCGGTAAGGATTCAAACAATCCTAAAAGACTTGCGAATATATACTCTTTGTCATTTTTTTCATGCATATATAAATTAATTATATAAGTAATAATAATTTCCTTATATAGTTCGGGTTAAAGAAAAATTATTCTTATACATTATACATAAACGTAAGATTAAATTTGAGTTCTACCCATTACATCTTTTTTCGTTTCTCTCTATGAAATAAAGAAGCTATAGTGTAAGCATCTATGTTAATTTGATAATTGTATGATCAAACATGAGAAATAAATAACACAATACAACTTTCAAAACAAAAAGGTACATTAGTAAAAATGATATGATTGTTATTCATAATTAAGTAAATGAATCAATCTTCAAAACTATCTAAATATGCTGTATATTCTAACGAAAATATAAGTAAAAGAAATACCACAATTATATAGCACATCGTAAATTGATAGCACGGGTTTGCAAAACTAAAAGCATATATCACTAACATCTCATGCAAGTCAAGTATCAGCATATGATTTTGTTTGAATAATAAAATATAATTTTTAATTTAAAAGCATTCTCCTAAAATAATAGGTAGGTTATAACATATACATATGATTTTTTATTTTTAGCCCACCAAGTAAAACCATTTGAAACATGTTAAGTGGTTCATTTCTTAATCGATAATAATACATAATTAAAACCAAATTTTAAAAACTCTGTGCGTGCACAGATATTATAACTAGTTATTAGTTAAAAGAAGATCGGCGTGACCAACTTCTTAAAATGCTCCATGAGTTGTAAATCTTTAAAGCTTCAAAACACACACAAGAAAGTTTAGTGCATATCCTTTGAAAGTGAAGTGCGACTATGAGTTTATAATTTTTTTTTCACGGATAGAATCATGACAAAATATGAGTAGGTGCACACAAAAATTTGAACCGTAATATAATAAAGTTAAAATTGATGGACAATACACATTTCGATAGACCGGGTGCATTTAAGATGCATTTAGCAATTACTGAGGTTTATTTTTATTTTTATTTATTTATTTTTTTTTGAAAATTAACACTACATCGAAAAAATTAATGAGGTTCTTGAGAACCCGCGAGAACCCTCATGTTTCATCCCTGAGTTTTTTGTATGATGACATCGACATGGATTTGGAAGAATTAATACTTTCCAGAGATCAACTAAAACAAGTGAATGACTCAATTTATGCAAATTGTATGCTACGGGCTAATTTTTTGATTAGCTTTAATGATGTAACACTAATTTACGGTATGAATAAAATTACTGATTCATTATTGTAATGTACACAATTTTATCCAAGTCTGAGTGTTTGAATTTAATTAATCCAACTGATTGCTTTACAATATAATACAAGTGTTTAAATTGTATAACGTGTTAGAGCAAAGGGTAAGGTAACGCACTTGGGTGTGTTAAACCTTAACTCGGTGCGTTAAAAGGGTGAGTTATTATACCATGGCCCAGCGTCATTTGCACGTTAACTCGCTGCGTTAGTGTCTTAACGCTGCGTTAAGATCAAGTGGAATAAAAAAAAATCGTTTTTGCCCCTGTAACGTCTATATATACGTTAAATTCAAAAAAAAAAAAGAAAAAGAAAAAACACTTTTTCAAAACCATTTTCTCATAAATACCCATTTAACAAATCATTTTTTTTCACACTTCCACTACTCAAATTCAAATTATATAGTTCTCGGCAACAACTGACAAAAAACATGGTTATTTTAAAAGGAAGCAAGAAAGTGCATGAAAGGATGTCGAACGTGCTTTTGGTGTGCTTCAAGGACGTTGGGGTATACTACACCAACCGGCACGTGCACTGAAAATTGTTAAGATACGTAGAATCATGTATACTTGCATTATTTTGCATAAAATGATTTTAAAAGATCAAAAGTTTGCACTACGTGAGTATAGCAACATGTGGGTGGATCCGACACTACGTTTCAGATGAGACAGTTGGGTCGACAGATGTGATACCCAACGTCGAATATCAAGTGAAATACGCGACCAAGAAATGCATACTCAACTCCAACTAGACCTTATGGAACATGTTTGGAAAAAACGTCTCAAGCATCAACATGAAGAAGAAGATTCCGAAGACGATGAATAAATATTTGTAATTCGTATGTTTTAAATTTCATATGTTTCGTATTTTTTTCGTTGATTTTTTTTTAATTCCGTATTGTAATATGTTTAAGAATTAATGTTATGTTTTTAATACGGAGTAAATGAAGTACTTGTTTTAGTTTAGGGGTTGAATTTGAAAATATTTGATTTAAAGTTGAGTTAAAGGTAAGTTATTGTACCATGTGTTTTTTGGTAAGTTAAGGTGAAAATGTTAAAGCTGATGTGGCGATGAAGTGGCAGTGCGTTAAACTTTAACTTAGGGTTACCTTACCTTATGCTCTTAGTGTGTTCCTTGTGTTTTGATGAATAAACTTTCATATATGGATATTTTTCATACTACAACAGTTTGCTTATAAAAAAGTCGAGATATTAGTTATTAAAATTGACAATTTTATGCTACTCACATGTTTTGGGCGGAGCCACCTAGCTTGTTGGTAGTGGGGAAAGGCCCCCAATAAAGCTCCACGAGAACAACTAAATTAGTAGAAAAACTAGTTAAATTAGATGCAAAGTGCCCTCTTCAATAAGATTAGATCATCAATTCAATCTTCAAAGACATTTTTTCCGGCGTCGATAGTTGGTAGAGTTATATAACTATAAAAGCTTTATTTACTCCACTTAATTTTTTAAAGTAACAATGCTTTTCTTTTTGTTCAAAATTAAGTTTCAGTTTTCAAGTTAGCATTTCTTTGTCGAAGAATTATGTTACAAAAACATACATACTATAGTTTATGTATATGTAGCGATTTATAAAGGTGTGGTTACTTTTATAAAATCTACAACCGCTACAAGTATATTTGTAACCAAGTAACTGACCTGATTCATTTTCAATTTTATCAACAATTTTTTTCCCGTTATAGAATCATTTTCATCACTCATTGCCCCCTTTGTTGGAATATTGGTCTTAATCTGCTATCTGATAGTAACTTTAGGGACTTATTATATTGTTTTATATTTTCAGTTATAGTCCTTTGGATAAGTTTTGAGTTAAAAAGCTTGGAGTGTAGAAAGCTTGGAAGATATGAGGCAACAATAAATAATTGAAAAACACGGAAGGGGCCCTTATGTAAATTCTCATGAACTAGATGTTGCAATTTCTCTAAATTTGTAGATGAGACTATTAAAGTGCAGTCTCAGCTTATCACCTTATTCAAGATATACGATTCTCTCTCTCTCAAAGAATACTCTCTCAAAATAAAACCCTAGATTAGTTTCTGATCATCTTGATCATAGATATTATTCTATTGTTGTTCTGATAAGCTTGGGAGATGATAAAAAAGATGGGCTAGTATTAAAGAAGGCTTCTTTTGATTTTGAGTTTGTATTACATATGATGAAAACAATCTTGGGTCATGCCGACGTTCTATGCAAGGCTTTGCAACAAAAAGATCAAGAGGTCGTAAGTGCAATTCAAATGGTTTCACAAACAAGAAAGCTGATTCAAACACCAGGGATGACAAACGTGACTCTCTTCTTGACGATGTGATTATTTTTTGAAAAAAAAAATGGTATCCATATTCCTATTTCAGTGCTCCTTATTTGGAAGGGACAAGTGTAAGGAAAAGATAACACTACGAATGAGCATCACTATCATTTTGATATATATAATGAAATAATAGATTTTCCATTGTGAGAACTTGACTCATGGTTTAGTGAGAAAATTGTGGAACTTTTAGAACTCATGGTTTAGGGACGGATATAAATCTTTCAATTCAGATTCGAGTCTTAAGCTTGCAAAGAAATACAATTATCTTGATTTCACAGAGCAAGGACTTGATAACTTGGAATTCCGGTTAAAGCACTTTGAACTTGATATGAAAGATCATTCGGAGTTAGGAAAGTTAATATATATATTTGATTTACGTCAAGGCTTAGCGTATAAAGGAAAGGCAAGTCACTATTATCTTGTGGATAGATTGATACGACTAGTGTTAAGACTCTTCAAGTGTCCACTGCAAGTGTTGAACGTGCGTTTTCCGCCATGAAATTCATGAAGAACATGTTACGTAATAAAATGGTTGATGAATTTCTTTCAGATAATTTAGTACTTTATAATGCAAAGGATATTGGAGAAACCTTTAGTTTAGATAGTGTTTAAGATGATTTTAATAATGTTAAAATGCTGCGTTTGAAACGAAAAACTTATTGTATAACTTTTTAAAATTTTTTCGTATTTTGTGTTTGTATCGTTTGTCAAGTTTTTTGTTTTGGCCTACCGACTAAACAATCCTGGCTCCGTCAATGATATTTCTCATTCTTTTGGCTTCGTTACTGATATTTCTTATCCTTCTTAAATTTTTATCATATTTTGTGTCAGTGTCGTTTTTCAAGTTTTTTTGTTTTGGCCTACTGACCAAACAATCTTGTATATTGTGTCGGTGTTGTTTTTCAGTTTTTTCTTGGCCTACCGACTGAACAATACTGGCTCAGTCACTTAAATTTCTTATCCTTCTGTTGAAGAACACTTATTTATTTCTCATCCTTCTGTTGAAAAACACTTATTTTCGATCTTTTTATTGATCAATCAACTTACTAAAACTTTTCTTCCGTTGACGGACACTTATTTTGGATCTTACACTTACTTTCAATTTTTTTTTTTTTTTTTTTTTTTTTTTTGACCAATCAACTTATTAAAACTTTCAAGTAGAAGATACTAGTCATTCCATGCTAAATTACTTTGTAAAATGAACCGTTTATGTACCGAAATCTGGGAGTGAACTACTTAAAATGATTGAACATGTAATTCGAAACAAAAAAAGGGTATTTGTCACGAAATAGTTGAGTACGGCTACTGATTATTTGCAAACGATTTCTTTTTTTTTTTTTTTTTTTTTTTTTTTTTTTTTTTTTTTTTTTTGGTAGTCATGGTTTTTGACTTTTGGACCGACTAATTCACATGTTTAAACCCAACTGCCACACAGACTCAAACCATGTAAAACCCACCCTTTGCAAACTATTATTAAATGCTTTAAAAAGCAAATGAACAAGATAAACTACAGTTTACAAACTTTATTCTTATTCAAGTACCATCAGTCATCCCTGATGATATTTTATACGACATGACTAGTATACATAACGTGGGTAGTTTTAAGTTTAGAAGACGTTTGTAGTATCTCTAGCACTGCTTGTAGCAAGTACATTTACGTCGCATACCATCACATGAGCCACTAGCAAAGCCTTGTTTCTCACATGAGCTAGTGCAAGTCCAGTCATTCATACAACTCCCCACATGACCGGTTGTTCGACACATCTTTGCATCGGTCACCTTCACACCTGTCTCAACTGAAACAGGAAATTGATCAACATTTTGTTACACTTTCTCTCCAAGTAGCTAGTCAGATGCTAGTAATATAGTCCGTATAGGGCCAAATAGAATGATAGTCACAAGCCTTTTTACCACTAAGCCACGGTTGGGCGGGTAACTCACAACCTCTTCATTGATGCACACAGAGACGGAACTTGAACATTCTTGATGGGGCCAAATTTAAAAGTATTTATTGTAGGGGGCCGATATACATTACGCTAAAATTTTTGTATTAAAAATTACTAAAACCATATATAAAGAGGTATAAAATATACGTAGGGTCAAAAATTTTGGGAGGGGCTGAGCCCTTCTAAGTTCCGTCCATGGATGCATATAACATTAGACCAAAAGACTTGGGTATGACACTCGATTTAACTAAACCAGACCTCTACAATTTACCACAATTTAATAAATCGGTAGAAGAAAATGTCACATACCAGATGCAAAGACAACAAGCACCAACAGAAATGCGAACAAAGCTTTACCCATTTTGAATTTGAACTTGAAATTTGATCACTAGTAGTAAGAACACAAGTGGAAAGATGCAACAGGATACATTAGACCAATGCTAATGGGCGTCGCATCTGGCAAAGCAACCCCAAAACCAACGCGTTGCCCCCATTAGATTCGTCCCAACCAACGCGTCGCATGTCAACGAAAACAAAGTTTCGGTTGCCTTGCCAACCGAAACAATTACACCATCGACGCCCTTTTTTTCAACTATTGCACCCTTTTTATTTATGTTGTTGGGCTTCATAGATGGCTTTTGTTCTTCTAGGTTTGTCTTCAACATTCTTGTGGCCTTCATCCGCCGCTCCATGCCAAACAATCATTCTTCTTGTATAACGAGTTTATGGGTGTGTATTTTGTTGAATCTGCCATGAATGTGGTTTACAGATTTTGTTTGTGTATGTGTGTGTTTTGAGTGTGTGTTTGAACCATGAAAATAATCTCGAAGTGGGTTGACTTGTGAGTTGAGAAGACAAAATGTAGTCGGCATGCATGGTTTATATGTGTTGGGTTTGTTTCAAACATGACCCTTTATACCAACCTTTGACAAAATTAGTAGTCAGCATGCATGGTCTATTTGGATAACACGTTGATACCAAGTGTTGCATGAACATTGAAAGTTGTATTTGACTTTGGTCACTCCATAACGTGGCTTGCTTAAAAAAAATAAATAAATAAATAAAAAATAAAATAAATTGGGGTTGCTTTTGTGGTCACCACTAGCTAATTGTGGTTGAGGTGGAGTTGTGGAGAGAGAAAACTGAGGTAGCGCTGACGTGGCGGAGTTGCTTGGGTGAAAATGGCGTTGCCATTAGCATTAGTCTTATATAGAAAACTGACCGCTTCATGTCATGTTACACGTGTCCTTGTGTAGGATTCTTTTTGACACGTATACATACACCTATGCACTTTGACTGACACCATACTAAAAGTATTGGAAATGATTAAATGAACGATGCTTACTAATGTTGCGTTTTGAGTGTTGAACATATACTAGAGATAGAGATCTTCATTGTACTTGTAAGTTTATAATCATGGTGGAAACGAGTCGAGCCGAGCCGAGCCCAGCCCGATTCTACAGTTTGTCTCGTTTATAAATATAAAGCTCGAGCTCGGATTCGAGCTCGTTTTGAGCCTCATATTATGAGCTCGAGTCTGGCTTGTAAAAATTTTCAAAAACTCGAACTTGGCTCAAACTCGACTAATTTATATTACGTGTTAAAGTAAATTAAGCTCAAACGAAACTCGGCTAGTTCATTACACTATAATGTGCTCTAAGGCCTTATCGGTCTTCATATATAAAGCTAGAGCTCTATTATTAAATGAGCCCAAACTTAGGCTCGAGTTTGGGCTTGAGCACATTAAGGCTCGGCTTATACAAACTTTTTACCAATTTGATCTCAAGCTTTTAGCAACCATATCTCTATTATATATTTTTTTATCATGAAGTATACATATTGGATCTTTAGAGTTGTAAGCCCGGTGCCTCGGTGACAAAATGCATGCTCACTAGCTAAGTTTAATACACAAATAAGAGTTTTCACTACCAAAAACCGTTAAACAAATAATTATCCTATTCTCACGTATGAACGGTAACGATTGGTTGATCATCCTTAGATCCAGTCATAAATTTGTAAAGAACAAAGACCAACGAAACACAGTCGGGCAATGGACTTTATCACGTGTAAAATATTTGTGGTAAGTCCCGATCAAACACAGGGAATTTGTTAAGTGAAAGTTTGGTTAACCTCAACAAGTAAAGAAATTGTTTGCGTAATACAATTTCAACAAATAAAATGAAAAGGGATTTTTGTAGAAATCGGGAAATTGATTTGTGAAAATGATCTTATATTAAAAAGAACACTTGCATGGGAATTGATCACTTGGAAGTTGGCCGGATATCAAGTTGTTTGTCAAATAGGTTTGCATGCTTTAAAATATACAACAACTCGACAAGTTAAGATTGGTGTCACCTTTTCTCAACTCAATAACTAATACTAATAAAATGTAACTTCCGTCTAGAGTTTTACTACGACTAATTTGTTAGTTTTATAGACATTAT
>JARVZY010008052.1:0-20534 GCA_030686995.1 Artemisia argyi | reverse complement strand
ATAGAAAGCAAGTAAAATCTCGGGTTTTGAAGGAGTGGGCGGAATTAGTTGCTAGTCAACTAACCCAATTAACTAAAAATGCAATCAAAATAAAATAAATGAAAATTAACTAATATGCTAATGTGGTGGAAACAATAATGAGAAAAGTTGTGTTTACTTAGTTTTCATTACTCCCTAGATATCTTTTACCGGTTGATTAGCTTGTTACAATTGGATGGATGACGGGTTATATTCCGATGACGGGTTATATTCCTTAATACTAGTCGTAGGGCCATGTACAATATTCCCTAAACTCTATAAGATCCTACTTCACTCCTATGTCGAGCCGTTAAAAGCTCCTAACATGGGATCATTAGAATTCACTTATGCATTAAATACAACCAAAAATCGTAGTACACCTCCGATCATGTTTCTTAAGACGTTCAAGCAAGTTACCAATGGAAGTCTGCCAGTTTTCTTAAGCCTAACATCGAATACAATCATCCGTAACAATTATAAACAAACAATCAACCCATAATCAACATCTAGGTTTTACTACATCTAAGCAAACATAATAAAAGCCTAGCCTAACATGTTAAAAGAAAGATAAACATAAGATAGAATCAAACAATATATAGACATATTGAATGATTATTGAAGTACCTATGTTTGTTAAAACATGGAAGAAAGAAGGGTTTGAAACCCCTTCAATATGCACGAAATTCGACCTAGGGTTTGTTGATGCGTAGGGATTGCACCAGGCTTTACCTCTCAAGGGATCTTGAGAAGCTTACAACCCCCACCTGGCAGTGTACCTGATCGTTGTAGTATAGTATAGTGACAAGTACCGGGGGATTGATCGTCCAGCTAGGAATAGTGTCGCTAGGATTAGAAAACCTAAATACTAGTTCTAAAGATGATGGATTATTATTTTTGTATTTTTATATTTCTTAGAAAGCAAATAAAAATCTCGGGTTTGAAGGATTTGGGCGGAATTAGTTGCTAGTCAACTAACCCAATACTAAAGATGCAATCAAAATAAAATACTACAAATGAAAATAAAACTAAATTAAACTAAGGTTGTGAGCAATAAGTGGAGAAATGTGTTTATTTAGATTTCACTACTCCCTAGATATCTTTTACACGTTAATTACTTGTTATAGTTGCGTGGATGACGGATTGTATTCCTTAATACCATTCATGGGGTGGCGCACTTAACTCCCCAATCCTATGAGTGCCTACTTCACTCTTATGTCGAGCCGGCTAAGAAGCTCCTAACATGGGATCATTAGAATTTACTCATGCATTAAATACAACCAATAAAACCTAGTGCACATCAGTTCATGTTTCCTAAGACGTTCAAGCATGTTACCATTTGGAAATCTGCCAGTTTTCTTAAGTCTAACATCAAAATCATTCATCCAATACAACCATAAACAAGTAATCAACACATAATCAACATCTAGGTTTCATTAGATCTAAGCAAACACAAGATAAATCTAGCCTAGCATGGTGGAATCAAGACAAGTACAAGATATAGACAACCAACACATAGACATATTGATTGAATTAAAAGAACACTTATCTCAATTGCACATGTAAGGGTTCAAGGGCTGAAAACCCTTGAAAAACCTGTAAAAATCGTATATGGTTCGGCCTTAGGGTTTCTCCAAACTTGTCCCCTTTTTAATGAATAAAAATTAGAAAACTATATATAGAAAATTGAGTCTGACGGCATCAAGACCAAATGGGTGACGCCGTCATCTCGCCGCCAAAAGAATTCTCGGACTGCCTTGATATACATCTGACGCCGTCACGTTATATATTTTTCCAGGCCGTCACGTATTTAACTCTTGACGCTCTTCCTTGTGACGCCTTCATTTCGGTACTGGGTCGTCATGAAATTTACTCTTGACGCCGTCAGGATGGTACTCTTGACGCCGTCACCTACTGTTCCCAGCTTGGAAAATTAAGTCTTTGGCGTTTTCTTCACTTTTATGCTCCAAAAACGTCCGAATTGCCTCCTTTTCCAGATTTCACTCCCAAAGTACCTAAAATCACAAAAGGAACGATTTAGGGCAATATTTGATCAAATAAATTCAATTCCGGGCTTAAATGACCCCCTAAAAGTGGTTCATTTTTCGCCTTATCATATACCCTTACACTTGAGATTTGCTTGTCCTCAAGCAAATGCGCTTTTATTCTAATCAAAATACAAGTTAGGGGTCATTTAACACTAACATAAAAGTAATTACAACAAATAATCGTTCCACTAAAGACCAAAGACAAGCACGGAGGTCATACACTAGCACCTCACAAATAGTGTATAGATACTCACATCTCTCGGGTGTAATAAAGTATAAATTACAATATGGAAACGGATGATATCTCTCACTACCTGTCATAGCAAAATAGATTACCATAGGCTTGGGAAAGGATCAAACCTCCACCACATGGCGTAAGCACCTAGGATAAACTATCAAAGAGGTCTTTTAAAGGGTTGTAACGTTAGGTGTAGGGATATGAAATACACGGTTTTGTTGGATAAAGACAGTCTTTACTGGTGGCGAGTTAACAATCTTGGTCAATTACCTGTACAATATGGCGTTGCTAAGCCAAGACTAGACTCGACTTAAGCTAATTAAATCAAAAATAACAAAAACATAAAATGAACATAGAATAAAAAGGGATGGTAGTCCGTACGTTTTCTCTTTTCTTTTTCTATTTTTTTTTCTTTTTCTTGATTTTCGATTTTTTTTTTTTTTTTTTTTTTTTTTTTTTTTTTTTTTTTTCATACACTCTTACCCTACCATCCAAAATAATACATCATAGGGAATGAACATTCCCCTTACACTTGAATTTTTACATACTTTACAATAAACTAATCTAACGACTCGAATTAAGAAAATCAAAACACTTGGAGCACTTATAAGATTAACGCACATATAGGGGTAATAGTATGATGTTCTTCCCCATTACTCCATAAATAAGTACTTTACCCATGAGTCCCAATCGTCCCAAAACAATATGTACAAGGATATGACTCGACTTAACAACCATGTAATCAATTAGAAAGTTAACTTAGGGTTTAACAAATAAAAATAATGCACTAAAAATGAGCGCATACACGGAAGGCTAAGGCGATTTGGGTGTACATTTAAGTGGGGTGCAACAAATTCTTCCTTTAAGTAAAATGCTTAAAGTTAGAAACGAAAAGATAGGCTCGGAGGGGTGTACTAGCGGTTTCGTGTACTAAAAATGAGTACAACACTAAGGGTGGGGGAAAAATTAGTTGACTTAACTAGCCAAGTAATATGACTTTAATGGTCAAGTAATTATGATACGGGTTTAACACAAGGGTGATCCTAATGCCTCTTATCATGTAGTAAATCCTACTACACGAATGTAGTCTCACTAGCGGTCTCGGGATGCATCACTAACGCAAGTTCTAGAATCTAAATGCTACCGGTACACTCATAAGCACTAATAGTAAATGCTTTTCCTATCAAATCTAAAGGCGAACCTCACATATTTGGGTGGAAAATTTTTCTGAAAGTACGGTTATGTGCTAGTCATACAATCTCCTATCCATGAGACGCTTGCTGTGGCTAAAGTTTCACTCCTAAATGTTGTAATTTTTTTTTTTTTTTTTTTTTTTTTTTTTTTTTTTTTTTTTTAATTTGGCGCTAAAATTGCACTAACAAGTATTTCTCATAGTTTTATTACACATCTACCATTAAACAAACAAACTTAAGCGAAAGTGTATCTGTAAGGTATCATCATTTTACCCTCCCCTTACACTTAAGATGAACATTGTCCCCAATGTTCAAGTAAAGAATGTAAAAGTTAAATAAGTAAAACAAATGAAATCAAATACTCCCCTGATTCGCTCGGTATGGATAATAAGGTGACCAGGTTAAATCTTCCTCCAAGAAAATGAACAATCAAAGCTTCCCTTCCAGAATATAAATCATCTTCTTTTCATACATAACCTGTAAATCCTGAGAAAACAAACAAAGCAACCTCGCATAAAATCGGCGGCAATCTATATAAGTAACTAAATCCTAGAAAACAAAATAAGATATAATGCTTGTGGAATGAAGTTTGCAGATTCCCTGGAGATTATAAAACTTAATAATTCAACAAAAACTTTAAAACTCCGTTAGAAAAACAAAACTGGTAAAATTTCCAGATTTTTACACGTGACGCCGTCAAGAGTAATCTCGTGACGCCGTCGGAAGTGACCTGCAGAAATTCTTGTGTTAAGTTTCCAAAAAATTTCTGGAAAAACTTGGTCCTACTTCCTGGAAAATCCTGCAAAACTTCATTATGACTCAATACAAGCATTTGACTCTAACAAATACGAATATACATGTCCATTTAATATTGTGGAGAATCATGATCGGTTTGTTTCTTAAAAACATATTTGGGGTTTCCCCTTACACTTATCTTTTGCAAAAATACTTTTAGGTGGAGTTAAGACTAGGCCAAAACAATAAAGTAAAGTATTTCCACTTTTTAGTTTAGAAACATGATCTACCAACAATAAAAATAAAGCATGCATACGGAAGCAAATAACAAACAAACAAAATAAAATCACACAAAGCATGGGTTGCCTTCCAAGAAGCGCTTTTCTTTATTTACGAGTCTTGTAGCTAGACTCAAGGTCATGGGTTACTACATGACCTCATCGTCAAACGTCACATCCTCCTCACTAATCATTTCATTGTTATTTTCTTGATAATGTTTTACACGTTGTATGTTGACAGTAAATTCCCTACCTTCATCGTCTAATAACACAACGGCTCCAGTTTTAGAGGAATTTTTCACCGTAAACGGTCCATACCATCTAGACTTTAGTTTTCTCGGAAATAATATCAACCGAGAATTGTACAATAGGACTTTGTCTCCCTCTGAAAATTCTTTGGGTTTCTTAATTCTCTGGTCATGCCATCTTTTTGCTCTCTCTTTATATGTAACGGAAGATTCATAGGCTTCTAACCTAAGCTCATCAAGCTCGTGTAATTGCAAGAACCTATTAGTTCCGGCAATTGTATAATCTAAGTTACATGTCTTAAGCGCCCAATAAGCCTTATGTTCTAATTCTACTGGCAAGTGACACGCCTTACCATACACCATGCGAAACGGGGTCGTTCCAATAGGTGTCTTGTAGGCGGTTCGGAATGCCCACAAGGCTTCGTCGAGTTTAAATGACCAGTCTTTTCTATTTTGACTAACCGTCTTTTCAAGTATTCTTTTAATAGCCCTATTGGTGTTTTCGACCTGGCCATTGGTTTGTGGATGATAGGTGGTGGAGAATCGATGGGATACTCCATACCTTTTCCATTTGTGCATTGCAAAAGTGGGTCCCCCTATCACTGATGAGAGCTTTAGGAATCCCGAATCTAGCGAAAAGCTTTTTCAAGAAATGGATAACTACTCTGGCATCATTGGTCCTAAGGGCTTGTGCCTCAACCCATTTTGAAACATAATCGATGGCAACTAAAATGTATTCGTTCCCCCCTGAAGATGGAAAGGGTCCCATGAAGTCAATTCCCCAAACATCGAAGACCTCACATACTTGTATAAAATTCTGAGGCGGTTCATCCCTATGTGATATGTTCCCGGCCCGTTGACATGTATCGCATGCCTGTACCATTTCTTTGACGTCACGGAAAATTGTGGGCCAATAGAATCCCGCGTCGAAAATCTTTCGGGCGGTGGTGTTTATCCCATGATGCCCGCCAGAGGGACCAGAGTGACATTCCCTCATAATCTTTACTGCCTCACTTTCCGAAACACAACGTCTTATAATTTGGTCAGGACACCTTCGGAATAAAAATGGTTCATCCCAAAAGTAGTATTTTAACTGAAAAAAGAACCTTTTTCTTTCGTATCTAGTCAGGTGTTCAGGAACGAGTCTGCTTGCGAGATAATTGGCAAAATCGGCGTACCAAGGCTCCGAATCAATCATTAACATGAGTTGTTCGTCAGGAAATGAATCCCTAATCTCACTTCTATCGTGTTTATCCAAGGGGTTTTCAAGACGAGATAGATGATCTGCGGCCAGATTTTTTGCCCCCCTCTTATCACGAATCTCAACATCGAATTCTTGTAGCAACAAGATCCACCGAATTAGTCGTGGCTTAGCATCCTGCTTCGCAAAAAGATATCAAAGAGCCGAGTGATCAGTGAAAACGACTGTCTTTGAAAGGACAAGATATTGCCGGAATTTGTCGAATGCGAACACTACGGCTAATAATTCCTTTTCGGTGGTGGAGTAATTCTCTTGAGCGGGATTCATGGTTTTGCTAGCGTAGTAAATAGGTTGGAAAAGTTTGTCACGCCGTTGGCCCAATACAGCCCTGACAGCAAAATCGCTAGCGTCACACATGATTTCAAACGGTAACTCCCAGTTGGGTGTAATCATGATTGGAGCTTGTGTGAGCTCCTTTTTTAAGAGATCGAATGCATCCTTGCATTCTTGGGAAAAATCAATCGGAGCATCCTTCACAAGCAATTGAGTCATTGGCCGAGCTATTTTGGAGAAGTCTTTGATGAATCTCCGATAAAACCCGGCGTGCCCCAAGAAGCTGCGTATTGCTTTAACAGTCGTGGGGTATGGTAGCTTAGATATAGCTTCAACTTTAGCTTGGTCCACCTCTATTCCGTTCCCTAAGATCTTATGCCCTAACACAATCCCTTCTTTTACCATGAAATGACACTTTTCCCAGTTTAACACCAAGTTGGTTTCCTCACAACGTTTAAGCATCTTTTCTAGATTAGCAAGACAGCGGTCGAAGGAGTTCCCGAAGACCAAAAATTCGTCCATGAACACTTCCATGCTGTCTTCCATGAGTTCGTGAAAGATTGCGGTCATGCATCGTTGGAAAGTGGCGGGGGCATTACATAGCCCAAAAGGCATCCTTTTGTAGGCAAATGCTCCATAAGGGCAAGTAAACGTGGTCTTTTCTTGGTCCTCAGGTGTGATGGGAATTTGAAAAAACCCTGAGAATTCATCCAAGAAGCAATAGTACTTGTGTCCAGACAATCTCTCTAACATTTGGTCAATGAATAGTAAGGGAAAGTGATATTTCCTCGTGGCATCATTGAGCTTTCGATAGTCAATGCATACCCGCCATCCAGTGACCGTTCTCTGGGGCACCATCTCACCCTTGTCATTCTTAACTACAGTCATTCCACCCTTCTTAGGTACAACCTATACAGGACTGACCCATGGGCTATCCGAGATTGGGTAGATCAATCCTGCATCCAGAAGTTTGATGACTTCTTTCTTTACTACTTCCTTAATGTTGGGGTTCACCCGCCTCTGGGGTTTCACGGTAGGTTTATAATCTTCTTCCATGAGAATCTTATGTGTGCAAAAAGTTGAGTCAATCCCCTTAATGTCGGCTACACTCCATGCGAGCACCCCCTTATATTTCTTTAGGACCTCTAAGAGTTTATCTTTTTGTTCATGTTTCAGGGAAGAGTTTATGATTACCGACAGTTGGTCCTCTCCCTGAAGGAAGGCATACTCTAAATGGTTAGGAAGCTCCTTAAGTTCTAACTCAGGAGGTTCGATAATAGAAGGCTTAAGCTTGTTTTTGGGCTTCCGGAGCTCAAGATGCTCCGTTGCCTCTTGTCTAGGGTTGAAGGAGACTGCACCAACATCCTCCATCTTTTCCACCTCTAGCAAAGGTAGAAAACTCTCGTCCCATAGCCAGCCTTCCTCGATTTGTTCATCGACACAACTATCAATGACATCTGTGAGTTCATCGACCTCCCCAATGAAATAGAGCCGGTTAGCTGATTCGAGAGAGAGATCCATAGAGTCCTTAATGTCGAAGTTTGTGCTATCGGTTCCCACTCACAAGGTTAATTTGCCGTCATAAACATCAATGACTGCACGAGTGGTAGCAAGAAATGGTATCCCTAAGATGATGGGTACCAAGTCATCCTCCTCCATATCTAGGATTACGAAGTCGACCGGGAATTTGAATTTCCCAACTTTGACTAGCACATTCTCGCATATCCCTACGGGGTACTTGACTGATCTATCGGCTAGTTGGATGTTCATACGGGTAGGCTTTAATCCAGAGTATCCTAATTTAAGGAACATAGAGTGAGGCATGAGATTGATACTCGCCCCCAAATCGGCAAGAGCATTCTTTATTGATAGAGATCCTATGGAGCAAGGCAGGGTGAAGCTGCCTGAATCGTCTACCTTTTTTGGTAGCCCTCGATGGGTCACCACTGAGCATTCTTCCCCCAGGGTCACAAGACCCTCGAGTTTCTTTCGGTTAGCAAGTAGTTTTTTAAAGTATGTGCTATACTTCGGCATGTGATAGCAAGCATCAAGGAGGGGTATGGTGACTACCGAGTCTTTTAGGTATGATAAGAACCTTTTATTATCATTCTCAGTTTTCTGGTTCTTTAATCGGGATGGGAATGGGATTCTCACAGGTTGGTTAGGTGGGGTTGATGGGGAAGGGGTCGTCAAGGGAGGTTGGTCGGGAGTCTCGCTGCCTACATCCTCCTCCTCCTCGCGAGGCTGTGATGGGGGACGAGCTTGGGTAAGGGGGTCCTTGGTTGTTGTTCCAGCTCGAGTGGTTATCGCGAGCATGGGGTCTTTTTTGCTTACTGATGGCATTTCAAGGTTATCTAGGGCTGAGTTAAGCTTGTTGAAAAATTCTCCAATGTCATCCTGCTGCTCGTCAACAAGTTCATTAAGACCTTTCAATTGCAAGCCTTTTTCTTGAGTGAAGTGACCAAGGTCATCTTCAAAAGTGCTCCTGATTTCGAATTCAGTGCCTTCCTCTCCTTCTTTTCTTTTTACCAGATTTCCCCAGAGGGTGTAATCATCATTTTGGTAAAAAGGCAAAAGGGATGGATCAGCATAGATGTCACCTTCTGAAAAGCATGCATGTTCAGTCGTGGCTGCTCCTCCGCATTCTTCTACCTCATGTGGGCCCCCACAGTAGTCGCAGATTAAGTAAGGATTCGAAAAGTTGTTTAGGTAACTGCGACCCAGCTAGGTACTCCACTCTTTTGTGAATTTTTCTCAACCGATCTGAAGTTATTTCAGAAATGCTGACAGTCGACTCAGGTTCATCCCAAGTGACATCATGGTCTTGAGCATATTCTTCAATCCTATCCCATCCTTCTTCGGCACTAAGATTGGCCAATCTCCCTTTTCTAGATTGGTTGATTCTGTTTCGATCATTAGAGGAGACATTGTCGTAGAAGATTTGGACCAAGAGCCAAAGCTCAATACCATGATGGGGAACTTGTCTTATTAAATCTTTGAATCTAATCCACGATTTATGGAAGGGTTCGTCCTTCCCTTTTCAGAAATGGAGAATCCTATCTCTAAACGCTGAGGTTTTTCCAGGTGGAAAGAACTTCTCATAGAACTTGGATATGAGTTGCTCCCATGTGAAAATAGATTCAGAAGGAAGTTTATCATACCACTCTTGGGCTTTTTCATATAGGGTGAAAGGAAAGAATCGCAATCGGGACGTGTCTCTAGTAGCCCCATCCGTATGGAGGGTGTCTACTATTTTCAAGAAGTCTTTAATGTGTTGAATTGGATCTTCCTCATCTAGTCCACAAAACTTACACACACTTTGGACAAGCCAAACATCGTTCGCATGCAAGACCTCAATGGAGTGTTCGTTTGGGTAGACAATGGCATTTGAGAAGCCACGAGGGGTTGGGGAGGAGTAGTCCTTAAGGCGCTTAGGGATAGGAGTTGCGGGGGTAATCATCTCGTTGTTAGGTTGGGAGCTAGGGGCTGTAACGTGATTTTCTGAATTTTCTTCAGAAAGGGGTGCATCAAAATCGATGGCAACGCTAGATGGTTCAGGAGTTGAGTGAGATTGTCTTAATCTATGCATTTCTCTTTCGGGTTCTGCATAAGGCAAGACAAGGTTTCTAGTGGAACTACGACTCCTAGTGATCCTATGGTTAGAGGATTCGTTGGTTGCCATGATGGCAGGTGGTGAAAAGTTACGAACAAAAACACAAAGAAATAAGATAGACTAAAGAGAACCTAAAAATAAAAATAAAATCTTACTAGAAAGGAATCTAGCAAGTAGACCTAATAATAAGAAATTCTAACCTAGACAATAACTATTCCCCGGGCTGCGGCGCCAAAAACTTGATGCGTAGGGATTGCACCAGGCTTTACCTCTCAAGGGATCTTGAGAAGCTTACAAACCCCACCAGGCGGTGTACCTGATCGTTGTAGTATAGTATAGTGACAAGTACCGGGGGATTGATCGTTTAGCTAGGAATAGTGTCGCTAGGATTAGAAAACCTAAATACTAGTTCTAAAGATGATGGATGATTATTTTTGTATTTTTATATTTCTTAGAAACCAAATAAAAATCTCGGGTTTGAAGGATTTGGGCGGAATTAGTTGCTAGTCAACTAACCCAATACTAAAGATGCAATCAAAATAAAATATTAGAAATGAAAATAAAACTAAATTAAACTAAGTTTGTGAGCAATAAGTGGAGAAATGTGTTTACTTAGATTTCACTACTCCCTAGATATCTTTTACACGTTAATTACTTGTTATAGTTGCGTGGATGACGGATTGTATTCCTTAATACCATTCATGGGGTGGCGCACTTAACTCCCCAATCCTATGAGTGCCTACTTCACTCCTATGTCGAGCCGGCTAAGAAGCTCCTAACATGGGATTATTAGAATTTACTCATGCATTAAATACAACCAATAAAACCTAGTGCACATCAGTTCATGTTTCCAAAGACGTTCAAGCATGTTACCATTTGGAGATCTGCCAGTTTTCTTAAGCCTAACATCGAAATCATTCAACCAATACAACCATAAACAAGTAATCAACACATAATCAACATCTAGATTTCATTAGATCTAAGCAAACACAAGATAAATCTAGCCTAGCATGGTGGAATCAAGACAAGTACAAGATATAGACAACCAACACATAGACATATTGATTGAATTAAAAGAACACTTATCTCAATTGCACATGTAAGGGTTCAAGGGCTGAAAACCCTTGAAAAACCTGTAAAAATCGTATATGGTTCGGCCTTAGGGTTTCTCCAAACTTGTCCCCTTTTTAATGAATGAAAATTAGAAAACTGTATATAGAAAATTGAGTCTGACGGCGTCAAGATCAAATGGGTGACGCCGTCATCTCGCTGCCAAAAGAATTCTCGGACTGCCTTGATCTACATCTGACGCCGTCACGTTATATATTTTTCTAGGCCGTCACGTATTTAACTCTTGAGGCTCTTCCTTGTGACGCCTTCATTTCTGTACTGGGTCGTCATGAAATTTACTCTTGACGCCGTCAAGATGGTACTCTTGACGCCGTCACCTACTGTTCCCAGCTTGGAAAATTAAGTCTTTGGCGTTTTCTTCACTTTTATGCTCCAAAAACGTCCGAATTGCTTCCTTTTCCAGATTTCACTCCCAAAGTACCTAAAATCACAAAAGGAACGATTTAGGGCAATATTTGATCAAATAAATTCAATTCCGGGCTTAAATGACCCCCTAAAAGTAGTTCATTTTTCGCCTCATCATTTGTGCACAATTTAATCCACTTGTTCCACACTTTACAATGAAAAATTGGAAAAATATATATAGACTATGCATCCTGACGGCGTCATGTATTAAACTCTGACGCCGTCAACTCGCCGCCAAGTTGAAATTCGTATTGCCTAGATCTACTTCTGACGCCGTCATGTAGAAATAAGCTATGGGCCGTAACTAGTATTTGGACCCTAACGGCCTTGGTGACGCCGTCAGGCCAAATAGCCTAAAAACGTTCTGGATCGTCACGTGTATTCTCCACTTCCACCTCTTTTGCCACTCTTGACGCTGTCATGTGTAAAGCCTTGACGTCGTCAGGTACTGTTCCCAGCAAGGATTTTGAAACTTTGTCGTTTTCTTCACTTTTATGCTCCAAAAACGTCCAAAATGCTTCCTTTTCCAGATTTCTCTCCAAAAGTACCTAAAATGAGAAAAGGAATGATTTAGGGCAATAATTGATCAAATAATCACGAATTCGGGCATAAATGACCCCTTAAAAGCGGTTCACTATTCGCCTCATCAAATACTAACTCCCATTTCAATAGCTACATCAATGTTCACCCTTATTCCCAGTAATTCATTCTGATTAACCTTTTTACCTTCATCAGCTAGAGTAGCATATCTATTACTTGTACTAAAATTCTTTTGTGCAATATGCTTGACTTTGCTATCCTTGGCTTTTGTAACCTCCTTAACCTTCCCTTGTTTTTGAATCTCTTTTGAAATTGGTTTCTTATCTCTTACATTATTCTTCTCAGGAACTTCCCCTTTTACATTATTTCCATTAATACCACCATATCATCCTCTTCCATTCATTCCACCTCTTCCTCTCATACTAGTTCCACCCCTTCTATAGTACAAACTATTCCTACTATTAGTAGCACCACCACCATTGTTGTTCCCTGTACCACCCATAACATCTAGCTTCGCTTGAACATTAGAGTTATCAGTTACTTCAACAGGTTTAGCAGATTGATCTTGAGGTGTAACATGTTCAAAAGAATTGGAATAGGCTTTCCTGTTTTGAGCAACCTTCCATCCATCATTCAAATTAACACCACCAACATTCTTCACAGAAGTTTGCACCTTAATACCAGCTCTTTTAGTCTTCTCTTCCTCAGTTAACACCCTGCTATTATAGCTTTCAAATATGCCCAAACACACAACAATGTGAGCAAATTGGTGGTTTCCAGACATAATCAACCTTCAATGCCATAGACCTACCTAATTTCCTATACCAAACTTCCACAGAATCCACCAAACCTTTAGTATCATCCACTTCCACCAAAACCCTAGCAAAACTAGCTCTGCCATAAGCCTTTTCACACATTGATGTTGTTACTCTATCCATAATAATAGGAGTTCCCACACCACTGGCAATTCTACTAATTCCCTCTACATTCCATGCTTCAAGAGGTATATTGTAGATCCTAACCCATACATGAATCCTAGAAGGCTCAGGCTTGCACAAACATAGACCAGCTTCCCACTTTTGAACAAATAATGGCTTTTCTCAACAAGTCAAGGGCCATTTTCAATAACCTTATGCATTCCTTCTTCAGAATTAAACTTGAAGAAATACAAACCACTTTCATTAACAATAACATCTTCTAATTGAAATGCTCTCCACATTCTGTTAAGGTGCCCTATGATTTCTCTATAACTCATTTTCAAACCAACAAAATATCCCACAGCAGTCAAATCCCACTTCTTACTACCTTCCTCAATAATAGGATCTAATTCAACAACCATCCTACCTTCATCATTTTTAGAACATGGAAACAAATTGAGTCTATTACTTTCAAACAAAATTCATCCCCTTAACAGCATTACTAAATGACAATGGTTTAGTAGTATTACTGCTTTCGTTCATAACTACATCCCCACCCCTACCAGAACTACCCATAACCTCAGAACTTTGTCCATTACCCTGATTCTTCATAACAACATTCTTACTAGACTCACCTACCTCTTTAATACCACTCTTATTACTCTGAAAGCCACCCTTATCCCCTACAGCCACATTACTCTTGCCTAGAACATCAACATTAGCAGTCTCACTAGCACTTAAATTATTCTTAACACCACTATTATTAACAAATTTAGGATTAAGAACACGGTTTTGTTCAAAAGGAACAGGTATATCAAGCCACTTATCAACACTCCCCTGACTACCATTAGTACTAATTAGTTTAGGAAACAAGTCACTTACATTGCCATAAGCTTCATTATCTACCACACCTTCCTTAATGGTGATTTTATTTATTCTAGAACTTGTACATGCAAATCATTACCAGACCGCACTGAGATCACATTCGTGTGATATAAGTGTATTCGTGTGACAAAGTAGCACCCTTAGAAACTAAACCAAATGGCCTTCCATTTTACATCTAATGAAATGTTAGCTAGCCACATCGGTTAGTTAACCTACCATATGGACCCATTTGTTAGCGCTCATCTTTAGCGCTAGATACCCTTAGTACACCCTTTGAGCCATTCTTTTCTTTTGTTAAATCCAGAAAAGTACAAAAATATTTTACACTTTAAACCTTAGGCTTACCCATAGTCAAAGTCTAAATAGTGGGTTGCTAGTTGCTTGGTTGTTGGAATGTTTTTTATGATTATTAGTTAGCCACACTTTGTCATTCGTGTGTGTCATTCCGACAAAGACGAAGACTGCAGCTTCTTAATTGTATTTTTGTAGTGTATGCTTATGCGAAGTGTGAGGGAGATGTGATGTACGAAGGAGAAATGTTGAAAAAAATGTTAAAAAAAAAGAAAAGAAAAGAATAAGTCATCAAAGAAAAAAAAAAGAATATATACACACACACACACACACACACACACACACACATATATATATATATATATATATATATATATATATATATATATATATATATATATATACATATATAGTGAAGCGTTCAAATGAGAAGGCTAAATTTTGTGAGAACGCGAGAAACAATCCTAGCCACTCACTTTATCCGCTTTTACCTTTAATCTAATGGCTAATATTAGTTAATCAACTTTTTGAAAATTTTCTTAAAAAATTTTGAAAAATTTTCGAAAATTTTCAAAAAAAATTAGAAAAAAATTTTCGAAAATTTTTTTTCGAAAAAAATTTTTCGAATTTTTTTTTCAAAATTTTTTTTTTCGAAATTTGTTTTTCGAAAAATCTTTTTTTCGAAAAATTTTATTTTTGAAATTTTTTTTTAGAAAAAAATTTTTTTCGAAAAATTTTTTTTCGAAAATTTTTTTTTTTGAATTTTTTTTTTCCAAAAACTTTTTTTTTCGAATTTTTTTTTCCGAAAATATATATGTTACGCAGGTATGTGTATGAAGGTGTATGTAAGAAAACATACATGTTTTATATGAACATACATGTTTTCTAATGCAAAATTGGAGTTCTCGCAGTTGCCGCACTTAACAGGGTTCTGAAAATAAAGCTCCCATATATATATATATATATATATATATATATATATATATATATATATATATATATATATATATATGTGTGTGTGTGTGTGTGTGTGTGTGTGTGTGTGTGTGTGTGTGTGTGTGTAATGACAATTATAGTCAATGTGCTATATTATTATGAAGATGAAGAAAGGAAAGAAAGTTATGTGATATGTTGTTAGCAAATGTGCTAAATATGAAAAATATTATTATGGTGAATTGATGTATTGATATATGAAGAGGAGAAGATTGTATGTAGGATCGATACATGTTGATTATTGTGGTGATTCGGGTGGTCTTGTATGATGGAAGAACAAGATGAAATCCATGCTAAAAGTTAGAGAGAGAGAGAGAGAGGTGGGAAGTTCAAGTGAGAGAAAACACACTTGTGTGTGTGTGTGTATTGAAATGAACAACCAACCTTTCCAAATGGGGTGGAAAGGCTATATATACAATTACAGGTATAGTGCCTCATGAAACAGGCTGTAGAGCGAGTACAGTGGGTGAAGACCTGACTCATTCCACGAATACTATTTACATATTAACTAACTATTAAACTAATATCTAACTAATGTTAATATGACTACGAGCTATCTCAATGCTATTACATTCTTGTGGTGACCGAGTCTTCAATAAGAATATTTGTATTCTTAACAATCTCCCCCTAACCGAGGTCACCTTTGAAGATTAAGATCTTTGTCATCAAGCATTCTTGTGATCATGTAGCTCGTAGTATTGATTCTTCATGTTCAGCACACTTTGTACTTCATGCAATGATATTGTGATTTGAGGTTCCTTTGGCGTAAGTGTGATATTTGAGCTTTCTTTGAGATCATCAGCCACCATAAATCTCCAAGCTCATCCCGTGTGGTCTTTCCTTCATGTGGTGTAGTAACTATTGGACCGTCATGCTCACACTCTTCTGGATTAGGAGACTTTTCATCAGAGTTGCGGAAACGTTGTTGTTGATCTTTCACTTTTCATGATGTCTTTATTTGTGAGTGTGGGGTGTGAGCATGAGGTTATGAATTGACGTCTCATTTGCCATCAGCTGCAACCGTCGGGTGTTCCTACAAACAACAGTTAGCAATAAACACACGAAAGTGTCTTTGTTCACCTTCGTTGAATAGGGTTGCAAGAACCACGATTCCCCGTTAATCAGTATAAATACTACCTGTGATCAGGTAGAATTCCGAAGAACTTCCTTGACAGGGTTTCGCAGCTGTACTAGCCGTTCTCAGACCAGAGCATCTCAAAGTAGACAACACGGAGTGAGTGAACCGGTGAATTAATGATTCACCGATTAATGAGGAAATTGATTTTGAAAAACAATCGCGTATTGCTAGAGAAAGAGTTTTTGCAATACAACGAGAGTTTTATGATAAATATCAATTTTATGTCAAATACTTTTGTTTGAAAATTATGCGCAGTCAATGTGCTCGAAAGAAAGTAGTTGAGCACATCGAAGGGTTTTCCAAAAGTATCCGTCAATCCATTTCCTGGAACAAGATTGATTCAATATTGAATCGCTCCATCGTTGCTTTCCAGTTGTCACTTGATTATTGATCCAAGATGGATCTCACATGTCACCTACCAAGAGCTTGAATGATGTTCGCTCTAGAAGGATTTCCATCTTTATCGTGAATATTTTTCATATCACTCGGATGTTCTGGCAATACCACAAGGATAATGCGTAGGACTCTAAATATTTTATCTTACTTTCCACATTGTGTGAAACAATAAGCATATTCGAAGTGTGTCCTAGTGAGATTTATGGATGATCTCTTGGCTCTAGACTCAATAGTGCTTTTTGATCCGCTCCTGGAGACTGGGGAGGCATCTCCTGTTTAGGTATCAACATAGCTCGCAATGAGCGGTCGATACATTGCACAGGGTTCCCCGTGAGAATGAAACAAGCTCTTTTAAGAGAACTTGAGTGGTTGGGAAGTTTAGTGTAGTGTGTCACTGAGTCCATGACGTCTTGTCTTCAATACCAGTGTTACCTTAGTAACCACTAGTAGCATATGAAGTTGAACCCAGTTTCTGCCCTAAGGTTGAATATTTGGAGAGCTATTTCTTTTCACCCTTTTCACATTTCATTTATTTTTCATTCTTCAAGCCATTCAGTGCTCACCGAGACTTTATCACTAGAACCTTGTAGGGTTTGTTCTAGTCCTAGCTCTATCTCAGTCGGCACTCTTCCCTTTCTCACTTTTCTGCTTTTTTCAATCATTCCTAAGGACTTCTAATCTATCTATGGATTGTCCCTGGGAAAATCCTTCCGGTTCTGGTGGATCATGGGAACTCATACCTAACCTTAACCATCCTTATAACTCCATGCATAAAGATAAATGGTCGGTCTTTGGTATTACTTCCATAAACGCCTTTTGCTCCCCCTCAATATGTGCATTTGTTGGGAACATACTTTTGTATTTTTGTCAAGTCTTGGTCATTACCTTTTGTAATAGGTTGCTTAGTTATTTATTTCATTATGTTTAAGTTACTAGGCTTATGTATTAATGTCCAATGGGCCTTGAAGCCCACGTTTAAGATGAATGAGGGAGGAAGGGAGTGTTGCCCTACTCCTCCGCTATATATACTAAGCTTATGTAACCTTGAATATTGTTGGTTTTTTGAATATCTTAATGAAACTCTTGTTCTTTCACTCTTCATAATCTTATAATCAACCATCTCTTATTCTCATCTCATTTCTTATACTTGTGTTTACTAAATGGTGACCTAACAAGTGGTATCATTCGCCTAATAGAGATTGAAGTGCTTTTCTTGGTATTAACGTGGGGTTTAGGTGTTCTCTCTTCATATTTTTGATTTTTTCTTTGTTTCTTTCACTCAAATCTTGAAGCTTGGACAAGTTTTAAGGTTGATATAGTGATTAGAAGCATAGATTTTGCATAAAGTTTTGATCTTTTAAGGTTTTTCTACTTATTCTTCTATTTTATTGAGTTTTGTAGCTTCTTTGATTTTAGAAAACGTGTTTTTGGTTGCAAAATCTTTCATATTTAGTGTTTTCTAAGTGTTGGTGAAGTTACTTGATCAAAAGAACCTTATTTCTAAGCATTTTTCATAAAAAAGTAGTGATTTTTACAAGTTTTTGGTCATCCTACGCGTAAGATTTTCGTATAGTACAAAAATATAGCTGTCAACAGTACTTTGTGGTCAGTCTACGCATAAGTTTAGCCAAAAACCCCATTCCTACGCATAAGAGTGAATTCTACGCTTAAGTTTTGGTGAAAAAACCCTTTTTCTACGCATAACCTTGAATCCTACGCATAAGTTTTGGCAGAAAACCCATTTTCTACGCATAACATTGGATTCTACGCGTGAGTTTATGCATAAAACCCCTTTTCTACTCCTAACATTGCTTTCCTACGCATAAGTTCTACGCAGAAGTTGATTTCCTACGCCTAAGTTTCTACGCAGAAGTTAGATCTTACGCATAAG
The DNA here is from genome assembly GCA_030686995.1 of Artemisia argyi. NCBI lineage: Eukaryota > Viridiplantae > Streptophyta > Magnoliopsida > Asterales > Asteraceae > Artemisia > Artemisia argyi. Next base: position 2,045 of record JARVZY010008052.1, on the reverse strand, counting down.
ATTACATCTTACGCGTAAGTTTCTTAAGTCTACGCATAAGTTCTTTCAAGGGTCTTCTTTTCGTGCTACGGTGACTCAGTACTTCCCTAGCTTGGACAAGTTAGTGGAATACTTCGTCAAAGGATATCTTTCAAGCTTGGACAAGTTTGAAAGATTTGTTTGGTTCTTTAACCTTACACAAAACTTGATTCTTACGCATAAGTTTAAATCTTACGCGTAAAGGAGAATCTTACGCATAAACTAACTGTTTACGCATAACATTTGAGTCTACGCATAAGATTATTGTTAAGCGTAAGTTTTCAAGTTATCCAAAGGAACGTGCATTTCAATCTTCTACAAGATCCATCATTCACACAAGTCTCTTTCTATTATCTTCTAACTTATTTTTGGCAGGAAAATTTGAGTAAAATTTATTTTTTATAGGAGATTAAACGTTCAATTTTTACGCGAAATTTAAATTTTGGTATAACAGTGAAAATTTTGGCCCAAAATTCAAATTTTTAGGCCAAAATTCAAATTTTTTCGATAAAATTTGGCGGCAAATATTTTGAAACTCAAATTTTTCTTGCAACCTTAAAATTGCATTTTAAAGTGATTTTCAAAATTTTGGAAGAGAAAAATTTTCAAATTATTTTGGAGGAAAAACCAGAAATCACTATTTCGACCTTGAGTGTGACATTTTGTTTGATTACAATCAAGGGGGAGAGATATGTCATCTACAATGTCTCAATTACCTTCTTCCAACTACCTTCCTCACCAATATTCTCATCAGCAGCAGTCATCAGCAACTGTACCTTCTTCCAACTACCTTCCTCACCAATATTCTCATCAGCAAAAGTATCATCAACAACAAAGTCACAGCTCCCACATTCGTCATGTTCTGCTCTTTGGCAATGAATCAAGACCTCCAATGTTGCTACCAGGAACATATACTGATTGGAAACGGAGATTTCTATAATGGCTCACAAATCGTCCTGCTGCAGGTCTCATGCTCAAATCCATTCAAGATGGTCCATACAAAATGATATTTCTTGCTGACTCAACAGGGATTATCAGACTACAAACAGATGAAGATTTGAATGCTACTGAACTTGCTCAGTACGATGCTGACCAACAAGTTGCATGGTTCATGACACTAGCACTTCCCAACTCAATTTACATGTATATGGGCTTTCAAGCCAGTGCTTATGAAATGTGGAAATATCTTGAAGCTATGCATCGTACAGAAGAACTTCATCACATCAGAATGAAGCAAACTCTTGAATCTTGTTTAAGCATGAATCCACTAAAGACCATTCTCCCTTCTCCACCATCTCCAGCTGTTGACCATGGATCCTTAATTGACACTCCAAATGGTCTCTTCTTCATTCCTACGAATGCACCTAAGCCTTTCTTCATTCCTCAGTACCATCCTGCTACACTACATAATAATTTGCAATCTCTTCTGCAAAATCTAGTGAACCTTAGTCAAGTATCTACTAAGAAAGGCAATGGCGCTATGACTTCAACTTCTGAATGCTTAAACACAATGAAAGATACTGATGATGACGAAGATCTTATCGAACCGAGCATGGTATTCTTGGCATATACGAAATATATTGCAGATGAGGAAGCTCAAGATTATGATTCAACCTCACTCTCTAACGATAATGTTGAATACAATGCCACACTTAGTCAAATGGAAGTTGAAGAGGGTAATCTCAATGCAGTTTTGCAAAGTGTCCTGGGAGTTATTCCTTCTGATGATGAATATGCAGATTTGGAATCCAATATAGCAAATTTGGAAACCGATACAACAGATGTGATGTTAATGGCAAACATGCAGGAATTTCACATGATAAATACTGGCTCAGAGTATGATTCTGATGATTCTGAAGATCCTTTTGTGAAATTAAACCAAGAGAAACGCTTGATATCTTTAAGATTACTTTATTCACACCTTAAGCTTCTCTCAAACAAAGACTTAGCAGAAACTCGTTCCGAGTATGGATTCAAATGGGTATTTCCAGACCTGTTTGGAGAAATAGTTGATATTTTCACTACTA
>JARVZY010008051.1:0-20540 GCA_030686995.1 Artemisia argyi | reverse complement strand
TACTAATTAATGATATGAACACAACATAATATGTTCTTCTTTTATATGCCAATGAAGAACAATAGTAGCTGAATTTACAAGTTGAGAAAGGCACGTGACATATAAAATATGAGTGTGAAGTTGTATTGGAGAAGTTTAAGATATGAAAAGCTTATACTTTTAACTGCAAAGTTCTTTTTAGCATAATAGTGCAATATGCAGACTATAAGTTTTATAACAGTGAGATATAAAATGGAAATATGCAAGCACAAAATCGATCAATACATCACTTTGCGTGAATGTATTGTACCTTGAAATTATATAGGTTTTGTTTGATGGATGCTGGAATATAAGATGTAGAAATCGTCATCAAGGTTGTAGTTTTGAATGTGCTTTTCGAAAGTGATTATTCGGACTTGAAAAACTAGCAAACCTCCCCCCACCCCCACCCCATCCCGTTTACACACACTTTTTTTTTTTTTTTTAACCCTAAGTGATTATAATCACTGTTACTCAAAACTGATTATTTGTATTTTCAAGTCGCAATAATTAATTTGTTTAGCTGCATACCTAAAGTGCCCCTATGAAGTATGAACTGACAACACAAACTCTAACGATTGTGAAAAATTAACAAACAATACATGAATACATGCATGATACATAATACATGTACTTTTAGTAAAAACTATGAACCCATTTGAGCTCCATACTCCGCTCTAGCGTGATTGGGTATTGTCACAAACACGTGTGTGCTCTCTTGCTGTTGATCTTTTTTTTTTTTTTTTTGAAATTGGCTGCTCAGAAGTAAATTGACACTATGCACTTTGCAAAAAACATATTTTTTTACCCTTTGTTGTAGAATTCATCCCTACTTTATGAATGTAGTTGTTTCTGCCTCCCGTGTGATTGTGTGTATCTTTGTTATCAAAGGCTGTGATTGTAGGTATGTTTGGTTTTTCCTGATCATATTTAATGTATACACGGATTGCACCATTCTAATGTTGTTTTCTTTGCATTGCTATTTTCTTGTTGGTAGGTTCTCTCTCGTTTGGAAGCTAAAGGTTTCACTATTCCATCAAAGTTGAGGTCATAGATGTTAATTCATCTTTATACTCAGATTTTGAATTGCTGGAGCTAGGTGATTATATTGGTCTGATAGTGATTCAATTGAAGCTGAGATTGGGAGGAAGTATTGCTTGGTAATGGTCGTGTGAGTGCTGAGGTTTTTCTACTGATGGCACTTTGAATTCATGTTTATCTAAACACTTTTGGTGCATTTCAAATACCTGTAATTCTGTTACTCCTAAATGACTTTGATTGTGCAAGTTCTGAATTATGTCTGTTCTTAAAAGTCGCTTGTAAGCTTATTATCTTTTTGGTATTATATCTTTAGTCCATAGTTCTCTTTTTGAATTATGTTGATAAAGCTTATTATCTTTTTGGTATTATATCTTTAGTCCATGGTTCTCTTTTTGAATTATGTTGATCATTGCTTATACGTTCTAATACCCGCCTGCAATGCGTGAGGACACCTCCTCGATTTAGATATCTTTGAATGCACAAGTAGAAAAACAAATAAGATCAATATCCATTGCTGAGTTAAAACGAAATATTATACTCCTTTTTCGTATTTGAACATAAAATATACATGTACACTTCAGTTTAATATACATGTACGACTTTTATTCATCAAAGCTTTGGCAAAATTATTTGCTTTTATAGCAACATTTTTTTTGGTGCAAAAGGTGAAGATATATTATTAAACACAAAGAAACTATCTCAGACAATACCAAGACTATCACGGACAGAACACAAAAGCTAAAACAGCCAATTCTTTACACTTAAGCCTGCAGGCAAACCATCTCCAGTTTGCAGCATTATTGCAGCTTCAAATTCACCTTTAAAGCACCAATACCATCTAACTACATACTTTTATAGCAACATGTAACCACGTTACATTAAAAGAACATTATAATCTTTTAAAAAGATGCCTGACAGTTTAAAACAGATGACTATGTAACTCTTGGATTTTAATATAATTATGTTTGACACCTAGAGTAGAAAGTCAGCGGTTGCTTAAGTGACTCATGCGCCATGTCCCAAGATACTTCCATGAAGCATATACTGGCAAACAAGTTGATTTTGTCACTACAAGTCAAACAAAATCTAAAACAGCCATGATCAAGCAATAGTACCTTTCAATCTCAGCCTTCAGCCAAAATCATTATTATACCAATCATCTACCAACAAAAAGTACCGATGAGATAGGAAATTTAACAAGTCAAATTAGTGATGCCCTTATTTTCAGGCTTGAATCCGAGTAACGACAGCTATAAGCCTATAATGCAGTTGCAGTCTGAATCATGTTATAGTAAGAATGCTTTCTGCCTTGACTAAACTATTCCTAGTAAACGATCAGCAGATGCTCTCAACCCTGTTGATAAATGTGGTCAAGAGTGATATCAAGCAACAAAACATAGGCAGCAATTAACTTGAGCAGCAACCATTGATGGTTGCACATAATGGGAGCATTAGGCCTAAATCAAAAAAGCAACAATGGTCGTTTAAGGTTCAACATGGCTCATAAGTTCAACCCATGATACTGTGTAACCCTGTATTAGATGCACTAAACAAGGCCTTGAATCATAATAGCCTAATGTATTGATGATTACAGCACACAAATGATGAAATCCAGTAGGAAAAAAATATTAAAATCCTTATTTGCTTCTATTTCTAATTTTCTATTAGATAACAAAAAATTCCACTACGCATCTTGAGGTAAAACCAGGTTCCTCTTTTTTAACTTTGAGATAGAAACAATTTTTGCAAAATATGACTTTAAAATCACTAGTAAGAATTAGCAAGAAATGACCAATCAATTTTCCCTGAATCACTATCATCTGGTAATCTCAAGCCTGGTGGAAAAACGAAACCTTTAGCTTCCAGACGAGAAAGAACCTACCAAGAAAAGAATAGCAATGAGATCAAACCTAAATGATTACTCTGAAATATGTGTATCAATTAGTTATAATTGAGTCAAACTGAAAACAGAACTTGCGATCGACAATGAACAAATGAGAATTTATCAAGAAGACAGATATGGATAGACACTCATACTCGATCCATAGATGAGTTGTAAGCAGACACTAAAACCACCTAAAACAAGGATTAACAACATAAAAGCACACACATATGTTTGATAATTTTCCCAATTATTATGCTTAACGGGAAGTTCTTAGACGCATGATTAAACTTAGTAAGTGTGCCAATTTGTGATCACGTCTGATGATTTGTTTTGTGTGTTTAGGTAAAGTGATTATGTTTTTCATGTTGTAACTAATAGATTAATAGGGGTAGATAAATCATATTTGAATTCAAAAAGTAGATGGCAAATTATTGCAAATGGTTTATATTTGTTCAATCTCATTAATCACTTCCAAAATAAACAAGCCCTAAGACACAAACTGTATTACTGTAAAAAATAAACAGAAAGTTGTACCTGTGAACACTGTTTCCCAATCTTAAGCTCTTTGACATGGCGGAGTCTTAATATGAATCCTTTAAGCATCTCATCTTCCGCATCTTCTTCATCTGTTGCCTTACAATACCCTTCCTTTTCGGGATAATCTAACTTAGCTTTGACTAAAGAAGACACATCATGCAATAAAAACTTGCACAATCGCACGTAACTTTGGATTGTAAGTGACTGAATATGAGGAGCATCAATTTCCATTCTACATGCGTCATTCCATGAGTTTGCAAAGAAAACCAAGTTCTTAACACTCTTTGAAGTAATATCAATCCGCCCAAAACCAGAACAATCGCTTAACTCCAATGTTTCCAACATAGGACTCCCGGATAATATATTCTGAATCAAATTTTCATCTAGTTTCATTTTTGAAATATAAAAACTCTTAAGTTTATTCCAACTAATGGCACCGGTTGGATTTAAGAAGCAGCCTTCAAATTGCAAATGGGTAAAACATGAATTTGTAAAAAAAAACTGATCAAGCTCAAACTCATAATAACTATCCCAATTGAACAATACAAGCTCTTGAACGTTACGATTAGTAGCGTAAAGAATCCAATCATTGATTTTCGATCGAAACTCAAAAAAGAGCATGGTGCAGAGTTGGAAACGGTTGAGGTTCGATTGAGAACTACATTGAGTTAGAGTTTTGCCGACGTACGAATAGAAACGGCTTTCTGGATCAAAATGAAAGAAATTAAGATTATCAACTTCGGTCCACAGATTTTTCCATCGCTTTGAAAGTGTACCTGTTCTGATAGCGTCTTCTGTTGAGTGTAAACGAGAGATGATATCAACAAGTAAGCAATCTGGTAACAAACTAATTCGATCTTCTTCTTCTTTCATAACTCCGATTCCATTTGAGGTGATTTCGTTTTGTTCCATTGGTGGCAAAAGAGTACCAGCTTTTTTACTTTCACCGCAAGAAAAGCATTAACCAAATTGTAAAAAAGTATATTTGCATTGCTCCAAAATTACTATATATATAATATGGCATCATTAAACTTATCAAAAAGATGGGCTTTAGATTCGACGTCACTGGCAGCCCAGTTTGACAATGGGCTTGACAAAAAGCACGTTAACTTTTATTTAATTCATGGTTTTGATAGTTTTTTTTTCCTTATTTTTAATTAGTTTTATCAAGTTTTAATTAGTTTTATCAACCAAATCACTCTTTTTTTCAAGTCATTGTCCTTTTTTTTTTTTTTTTTTACTCCTTAAGTGATTCTCGAGTATATAGACAAGATATAGAAAATATTTAGATAAGTCAGATTAATTAGAAAGAAAAGGTGTTGTTGGGCTAAGCCCGTTAATAACCGAATGATTTATCTAGCTTTCTTATAGGGACCGAAAATGTAGTTTTCTTAACATTAAGGGTCCAAAGAAAAACTTAATTATAGCATGCCTACCCTAAATAAATTTTAATGGGAGAAAATAGGGGAGCTCTCGTTTACATATTGCAGTAATGGACGAAGAAGAAGATAGATTAAGTTCGTTACCAGATTGTTTAATCCATGAAATCATCTCTCGTTTACATGAGACAAAATACGCCATACGAACCGGTACACTCTCTAAACGATGGCAACATCTTTGGCCTCAAGTTCCTAATCTTAATTTTAATATTGATTATAGAAATCTTTTTGATGGTACTCGAGTTCAATCACTTATCAATTTCTATTCATCTGTTGATAAAACCATAACTCAACGTGGCCACTTGAATCTCAACAAATTCAAACTGCATACCCGATACTTCATTGAGTTTGAGTCGCTAGTCAACAAATGGATTCATTCTCTTGTTAAGTGTAACATTCAGGAGCTTGATTTGTTTTTAGAGATACCCGTATATGAAGGTGGGTTTGTGTTAGATTCGGAGTCTTTTTCCATCAATTCATGCTTTTCAAAACTGAAATTGAATGACTGCCAATTTAATCCAAGAGGGACCTTTAGATGGAAAAAGCTTAGGAGTTTGAGTATAACATATGCAGAATTAAATGATCATTTGATTCAAAATATATTATCCGGAAGTCCTGTACTTGAAACTTTCAAGTTGAAGCGTTGCTATGGTTTTAGCCGGATGGATATTACCTCAAAGAGTCTTAAGAACCTTGTGTTATCGGGATACAACCCTCGTAATAGTGATGCCCATATAATACAAGTCAATGCTCCGAATATTTGGGCTCTCACAATTCAAAGTTTTTTGCACCTGTGGAAGCTTTTGTTGGTAGATGTGTCTTATTTAGTCAAAGCTCACTTAGATTATACAAAGTATGGGCATTATGAGACAACACAAAGAGAAACCGAAGAAGATATGCTTAAAGGTCTTATACTAAGCCTTCGCCATGTCAAGGAGCTTACGATTGGAGATTCATGTCAAACGGTAAAAGTTTCTTCTTATTACCAGTTTGTGTCAGTATTAGTGATCAATGGCTTTTAGTACTGCTTTATTGGTTACTATATAATAAACTTTTAACAAGTATATTTATGGGAAGTTTAGATATGCGTTTTCAAAATAACTATTGCAACTTTGAGACTTAGAATCGAATAATCAGTTGTTTGTAGCTAAGGATTGAGAAAATACTTCTTCCTGCAGTAACTAGTGACATACTTTTTCAAATCAGATTATTTTGACAATCAAACATATTTTGTATCCATATTGCCATATATGTACATTGCACCAAATTGGCATTCCTTTTGATAGACACGAGTGTGTGCTTTCTTATAATTGGTACTCTTTGTAGACGTCTTTCCTTAATTGACTGCCTAGAACTCATACATTTTTGAGTATGAAATATATATAGGTGAATTGGTCAAAATCTGGCCGATCTTTTTGAAAAGTTTAGTTGTTAGCTGTGATTATGGAAGAAATGAATAATCAATGTAAATTGCTTTGTGAGTTTCCTTTGTGCTGCTCTTTTCTCTTTTTCTAAAACTTGAACATGGTTGATATTGTTGTAGACTGTAGCACTAGATTCACATAATTAAGCTGCGCGTAACTTAATCTTTTGTATATATGAGAGAACAACATAGGTAATTTATTAGTGATTTCTAAGTGGGTGTTGTCCAGTGGTTAACCTAGTCACCAAGAACAGTTAACGTTTGCTAATGCGGTTCTCAACGTACTGCATCTTCTAACAAATATTTTGAGCATACTAATGATAGGTACACAACATAATATGCTCTTCTTTCATATGCCAATTAAGAAAGAAAAATTTACAAATGGCATTCATTTGATTGAGAAATGCATGTGCTATATACAACCAAAAAGTGTGAAATTGTATTGTAGAAATTTAAGATATGATGGATTATACTTTAAACTCCAAAGTTCTTTTTGGCATATAATAGAGTGCAATATGCAGACTCTTAAATTCTGAAAAGAAAAAATTGAAGATGCAACAAGCTAGCCAACAATATAATCAATCAACAATCACTAGGCGTAAATGTATTGTACCTGGATGTAGGTTTCATATGATGATGTTGGGACCTGGTTATCGGAATTTTATATATTTTAAAGATCAAATGCTAAAAAAACTTCATGTTAGCCTCGCTTTTTTATAAAGATAACGTCACACAAGTGAATTGGACTTGATTAGAAACTACAAGGACTACTATTGTCAAGTAGGCAAACATGTAGTGTGATGAGCCTATAAATACCCCTCATGACTCTCCATGAGGGGTGTGAGAAAGTGTGTGTAAAGTTTCACTTCATTTCATATTTAATAAACACATAGTTCTTCACCTTTCTCTCTCTACTTTCTCTCTCCCGAACCATGATGTATTTCGATCAACCTCGACCACCAGAATGTGTTTCTTGGTCATAACAAGTGGCATCAGAGCTAACCGGGGGCCAATCGTGGTGTTTTTGGTTGTAAAATCGTGTTTTTTAGTGTTTTTTCTCGGAAAACTTACGATCTTATCGAGTTAGGATCATTTTTTATCGAGTTAGAAATTTTTTATCGAGTTAGAAAATTTTTTAGCGAGTTAGAAAATTTTTTCAGCGAGTTAGAAATTTTTAGCGAGTTAGAAAATTTTTTTAGCGAGTTAGAAATTTTTTTTAGCGAGTTAGAAAAAAAAAATTTAGCGAGTTAGAATTTTTTTTTAACGAGTTAGAAAATTTTCAAGCGAGTTAGAAAATTTTTTAGCGAGTTAGAAATTTTTAGCGAGTTAGAAATTTTTAGCGAGTTAGGAATTTTTTAGCAAGTTAGAAAAATTTTTATCAAGTTAGAAAATTTTTTTATCAAGTTAGAAATTTTTTTCTTATCAAGTTAGAAATTTTTTTTATTAAGTTAGAATTTTTTTTTTATCAAGTTAGAATTTTTTTTTTTATCAAGTTAGTAAATTTTTTCACGAGTTAGGGAAAGTTTGTGAGTTAGGGATTATTGGTAATCAAGATCACATTTGACGAGTTAGCCATTATACCTTATCGTATATCGAGTAAGGACTTCACTTGGGACTTACCTAAACGAAACTCTGCCGAAATTGACTTAGGATATCGAGTAAGGATATGGGATTTTGAGTAAGGAAATAACCAAAGTGTATCACATAAACAAAACCCTAAACCTCATCGTGTAACTTAGGCATTGATCTATTACCCTAAACCCTAATTTCCACTTCACCTAAAACACTTGATATAATTGGTAAATATTTTACGGAACATGATTCAATTTCTTGTTTCATTATCCTAATACCAATATATCTCACAACAAAAACACACCACGGATTGCTTAAAAGATCCTGATCAAGAATCACATTCAAATGACAACGGCTAGTATCGGATTTTGTGATTATGGGGATAATTCTTTATCACTTTTCTGGGTTTAAAGTTCATTTCAAGGGCATGTGTACTTATTTATCTCAAAGTCTAGGGGTGGATGGATGTATGACTTTCGAAGATACTTGTTTGGGCAAACACTGGTAGAGATAGTGATTAAGACTTGGATTATCTAGTTATACCCGATGTAAGGAGTTACATTGTAGTGCTCACGGGTTATAGCTATCACTTTAAGGAGTTACATTATAGTACTCAGTGTCGCACGAAGTTGTGGATAGTTCAAGAGGCAGAGATTTCATATATACTGTTTGTGGGTTTGAGTATATGGATCTACCTATGCTTAAAGGAGTTACGTTGTAGTGCTCAGTATAGGTTCTTAGTCACACCATCGTACAAGATTAAGTCACATATCTAAGGGATGTTTACTTCATTTTCAGATTGGTTATATTGGGTTGTTTCTCTAGTCAACGGCCATTTACTAGCTGGTTGGAATTTGAAGAGGACGCTTATAGGTTGAAGAGAAGAGATGAGATTGTAGAAAAAGAGAGTCATATCTTAGCGACATATACTCACAGAATGTGCTTCAAAAAGCTGTTATGGCTTCTAAATTATATTAGAAGTGTAAAGTACGGGTAATTGTATGGCATGTACACAAGATTATGATGATTCCGATGACTCGCAACTATCAGGAGGGAGAAAAACATGCCAAAAGAAGTAGTGTTTCGTCTTCAGTACGTTGGTTGATCGAGGGAACTGTGCTTAATACCAGAGAAGTACCATGAGGTACCAAGTATGTGTTCATCAGAGCTTATTACCAACCTTCTATGCAATGTTATGTGAGTTATGTTGTTATGCTGCTACCCGTACGACAACCATGTTCCTCTTTATCCGCTGCGAGATGAAAGAAGAGTTGTCGGTTCAGGAGGGAGCAGGAAAAAGAATAAAGGCTCACTAGTTAGGAGGGAGTAATAACCTAACTAGACCATTACAGTTGAAGTTCAGAGCTACAAAGACCTTTGCCGTCAGTGTCAAAGATCATACGCCGAGATCGTCGGAAGAGAGAACTTCAAGTCTACCTCAGTATCTAGACTACAGAGACTCTGCGCTTCAACAACGTCAACATAGTTTACTATTGTTATAATTTACATTGTTTATGCATTTATAGGTCTCATTGTAACCATTCACGTGTGACGATATCTTGGAGGGAGATTGTTAGCCTCGCTTTTTTATAAAGATAATGTCACACAAGTGAATTGAACTAGATTAGAAACTACAAGGACTACTATTGTCAAGTAGGCAAACATGTAGTGTGATGAGCCTATAAATACCCCTCATGACTCTCCATGAGGGGTGAGGGAAAGTGTGTGTAAAGTTTCACTTCATTTCATATTTAATAAACACATAGTTCTTCACCTTTCTCTCTCTAGAACCATGATGTATTTCGATCAACCTCGACCTCCGGAACGTGTTTCTTGGTCATAACACTTCACATCTGCAAGGATACTACTTGTCACCCAACACCAGCATCTCAAATGTTGAAAATTGCATGTTATAGTAGTATAATAATATATATTATGTTGATGCTTTTGTAATTAGAATCTGAATCGGAAGAGTAAAGCTGAAACTGTAGATCACCATCAAGTGTGTAATGAAGTTGCTGCTGAAAAGCATGGTTGTAAAACTCGTTAAGCAGTACTTGAACGGTCAGCTACCTTGTAGTTAGTAATTGGCCTAGGCGGGGAATACTCGGATTGGAATATTTATATAAATTTTGAAATTATATGACGGACATGTTCATAGGACCATACAGTTGTTCATAGGAATCTAGAAATATATTAAGAAACCTTAACACAATTGCTCAAATACTACAAACCTGCTTTTGATAGAGGTTACTGAGTGTTGATCGAGTTTTGACTAAACTGCTTTTCTTGGCTGATTCAGCTCAACTCACCTCAGTCACTGACCTTGTACCGATTACTCGGCCTTGTAATCCGAGTTGTACAACACTGACCATGATTATGGACGTATTGTAACCTAGATTAGAATCATATGCTTGAATATAGATAATTGTTATCCTTCATAGTTTTTGTATGATAATTTGGACCTGAAATAATCAAATCACTTACCAAAAAAATCTAAGTTGACAACAATATGTATGATAATTTAGTTGAAAGTATAAACTGCAAATCTATTTAAGCATTTCTTGTCACAAACACAACTGTGTGCTTGCTTGTTGTTAGTCTTTGTTGCAAAGTTATTTTGTCCCTGAAATTGGCTGCTTAGAAGTTAGAAGTAACTCGACACAATTTAGATTGCAATTTAAACTTTTTTAACCCTTTGTTGTAGAAGTCATCAATTAAGTTTGAATGTCTTTGTTTCTTCCTCCAGTGTCTGTATCTTAGTTCTCAAAACGGTGTGAATGCAAGTTATATTTTTGTTCCCTGATCATTTTAATGTATACACGGATTTCACCGTTCTAATGTTGTTCTCTTTGTATTGCTATTTTCTTGCTGGTAGGTTCTCTCTCGTTTGAAAGCTCAAAACTTCACTTTTCCATCAAACTTGAAGTCATAGATGCTGTCTCACCTTGACATTGATGGTTAGCTGGAGCTAGGTGATTGGCTAGATAGTGATCCAGTTGAATGCACACAGATTAAGAGGAACTATCGCGAAAAGCATATGGTTAAATGATTAATGGCACTTTGAGTTCATGTTTGTTTACACACTTTTGGTGAATTACAGATGCATATATAAGGTTGCTCCCAAGTGACTTTGAATGTGCAGGTTCTGACGGAGTATTAAAATTTTGGTATTTTGTCGCTTGCCCATGGTTTATTTTTCGATGATAATAAAGTTATTTGCTATTGTGTTTGTTTTTACTTTCTTTTAAATTTTTCTCAAAAAATTTCCACTCCTGTGAAGTCATATCCGCCTATGTCTATGTCGATGTGTTTGAATCCTTTGTGGCTATTTCTGCTCCACTTTCACTCAACTCTTTAATTTGGATTTCAATGGGGCCCGATTTCAATGTGGCCAGTGGTGGTGGATAGATACTGCTGAGCATATTACCACTGCTGCTGCTGCTACTCCTACTCCTACTGCTGCTGCTTGCTGCTCCTGCTGCTGCCTCCGCCTCGCCCACCACTACCACCACCACCACCACCACCACCACCACTATTATTATTATTTATCGTCGTCTTTGTTATCTTTTACAACCATTTTCATATTTTTAAATGAATTGAACTTCATGCTAAGACAATAAAGGCTTATTGGCCTGGCTCACTTATTTAGGCACGTTTAGCTTTAGGGTTTATTGGTTTTGTTTTCTATTTAGGCTTATGTAATTATAGTTATTTAGTGAATGTGATAATACAGTTTTCAGTATTCATTTGATTTTTACATGGTATCAAAAGCTAGATCGAAGATGAAGAATTAGAAAAAATAAATAAAGTTTGTTCGTTCAAAATTGTTTGTTGTTTGCCGTTTCTGTGTCACGATTTGGTTCCACCAAATATATTACTGTATTTGTTCGCTTCTTTGGTAATTAATTAATTGTTTATTATTTTGGTTGACTTTGAATTGATAGTTTATTGGAAATGGTTTATGAATTCATTAAAGTTTTGTTGCTGTGATTGGATAAATGAGGCATGCGATCAGTTTTGTTTATGACTTCACTTAATGAGGAGATTGATATTGATTGGAGGAACAGTTAGTGGGTCGTTAGGTATTAATCTCAATAAGGTATTGTGGTTTTGTTTGTTTGTATGTCTGTATCCGCTGCAAGCGAAGTAATAGTTTTTGTTTTGGTATTGGTAATTGAATCGTTATCGGTATTTGGTAATCCGGTTATGTTTCTTTGGGTTTATAATGGATTATTGGTGATGGTGTTGGTGATGGTGATGTTACAGTCTTAACTAATCCGACTATGTCTTGAGTAGTTATGTGTAGCATATCGACATCAACATCTTGTTTTGGTTTCATATATGATTCTGCATCCATCGGGTTTTATCTGCATCTGGTTCCGCCGGGTTTTATCTGAACGTGTATGCCTGAATATGTTTGTTGCATCTGTCTGCCTGAATCTACTATTTGCCTACCTCTGTTCGGATCTCTTTGCCTGAATTTGTATATATTTGTTCGCCTGAATCTGCTTTTCGTCTACCTTTTTTCGGACCTCTCTGTTGAATCTGCATATGTTTTTCTGCATCTGTCCGTCTAAATCTGCATCTATCTGTATGCACATGTCCGTCTGATTTCAGACTTTTCTTGTCAAATTTTTAATGTAGCATTGTAAGTTTGAGATGGGATGTTAAGATAATAAAGACCTATTGGGCCGGCCCACTTGTTTAGGCTCGATTAGATCTAGGTTTATTGGTTTTGTTTTCTACTTAAGAACAACTCAAGCTCTTGAACATTACGATTAGTAGCGTAAAGAATCCAATTATTAATTTTCTATTTATACTTATTAAAGAGTGCGGTATGGAGTCAAAAACTGTTGAGGTTCGATTGAGAACTACATTGAGTTAGGGTTTTGTTGACGTACCAAGAAGAGAAAACGAAACTAAGATTATGAACTTCGGTCCACAGTTTTTTCCATCGTTTTGAGAATGTATCTATTCTAATGGTTTCTTTTGTGTCATGTAAACGAGATATGATATCAACAAGTAAACAATCTGGTAACAAACTTATTCCATCTTTTCTTTCATAACTCTGATTGTTTGTTCCATTGGTGGCAAAAGAGTTCCAGCTGTTTTACTTTTTACCACAAGAAAAACTAACCAAATTGTAAAAAAAGTAAAATATTGATTTGCTCCAAAATTTATATTAAACCTTATAAAAAAGAAAGGGCTTTAGATTTGACATCACTTGCAGCCAAGTTTGGCCAATGGGCTTGAAAGATAGCACGTTAACTTAACTTATTTAATTCATGGTTTTTTTTTTTTTTTTTTTTTTTTTTTTTTTTTTTTTTTTATATTTTTATCAAGTTTTATAAGAGTAAAAAAATAAAAAGTAAATATTTTCGGCCTTAAGTGATTCTCTAGTATATAGACAAGATATAGACAAGAAATATTTAGATAAGTCAAATTAATTAGAAAGAAAAGGTGTTGTTGGGCTAAGCCCGTTAATTTGTCAATAACCGAATGATTTATCTAGCTTTCTTATAGGGACTGAAAATGTAGTTTTCTTAACATTAAGGGTCCAAAGAAAAACTTAATTACAGCATGCCTACCTAAATAAATTTTAACTAGCAGGGTACCCGCGCGTTGCAGCGGCGGGTATCTTAAATTAAAATTTTCCGGTGAATCGTGTAATTTTAGTTTATTATGTTTTTTTTGACAATAAATTTACGGATATCAAAATTTCGTTTAGCTCGTGTCCGTTCGGGCTCGAGCCCGTTGGCTTGTGTCCGTTCAGGCTCGAGCCCGTTTGGCCCATGCCCGTTCGGGCTCGAGCCCATTTGACCCGTTGCCTGTTCGGACTTGAATATTTGTATAATGTGCTTTATTATTTGTATTAGTGACATTTAATGCATGAATTGTGTTTAAGTTGGTTGTACAATATCCTTGATAATTTGTATTTCTTATGTAAGGGGTGTTTTAATAAGTGCATTAATTGTATTTATTGACCGGTTAATTAATTGTATTTAATGTACATAATGTTTTATTTATTATATTTAATGTTAGTATTAATGGTATGTTAGAATTAAATGAGGAGAAAATTGGTGTGTACTTTAAGCTTATTAACTTGTAAATGTCTAATTATATTTCATCACTTGTACTTTAAGCTTATTAATTTGTAAGGCTTAAATTTAAGCATGCTAAAATTAGAAGGCATTCCTCCTTTATAATAGACTAGCAGGGTACCCGCGCAATGCGGCGGTGGGTACCCTGTGACTAAATTTTGTGACGAACAAATGTTTTTCATATATATCTTTTTTTCTAACAATAACTTTACGTATTTTAATTTCCGGTTAGCTAGGTATTTTAAATTATTACATTTTTTTATGATAAATGTATTGAAATTCATGTCTGAACAACTTTAACTTTTTAAACGGGAACAATGTTTTTTCATTCTACAGTGTATGATAATTTATTTTCTAGTTATCAATGGTTTTTTCGTTGTTCACGATGACTAAAGTTAAGCTAGCTAAAATTAGTAAAGAAAAAAAAAAAGAAAAATGAAATGAAAGAAAGTTTATTATTTATTTGTGTTTTTTGAGCTTGAAATTAATAGAAGGAAAGAAAGGAAGGAAACATAAAAGTTTACAATTATGCCCTTTAAACAAAACATCTGCTACTAATCTTTGTCGACATTTTAATAAGCCATTTGTGGTAAATAATATACTACTTCTTTATTAAAAATATATCCATTAATCAAATTAACAATTGGCCCAAAAAGCTACTGGTACAAGCTGTGAATATAGTTGGCCCATGTGCAAACCCAACAAAGCCAAGAAATCATGAAGCCCTAATAATCACCGAATCAAAAGAGAAAAAAATGGGTGCCGTCATTTTAAAGGCAGCAAAACCTT
The DNA here is from genome assembly GCA_030686995.1 of Artemisia argyi. Classification (NCBI taxonomy): domain Eukaryota; kingdom Viridiplantae; phylum Streptophyta; class Magnoliopsida; order Asterales; family Asteraceae; genus Artemisia; species Artemisia argyi. The sequence goes on along the minus strand of JARVZY010008051.1, from coordinate 5,732 downwards.
GAAAAGCTTGAATATCATATAAGCTTTTCTCATTTCACCAAAACACACAACCGCAGCTCCTCAAACACCACTTTACTCTCATCTCATATCAAAATAAAATTCGTCCCTTGTAGCAGCTCAAGTAAAACACCGGACAACACAATCCGTTATCTTCATATACCTTTATTTATTTAATTTTTTCTCTCAAACATACGAACCAAAACCTGAAACAAGGAGGTCTAAGGTAAGGTGTCGTATGTTTTTGTTTTTCAGTTTTTAAGATCTATGATGGGTTTTCTTATTTAAGATTGTAACAATCTTTTCTTGTGACGAATATAAACCTGAGATCTTTGATTTTCTTTTAAGTTTCGTTGTTTGTAAAGATGTATGATGAATGTGTGGTAGATCTTAAAATATCGAGTCTTGAAGGTTGTGTTATAGATGTCTTTGAGGTTGTGAGGGTGTAGTTGTTGATATGTTGTTAATCTGAAATGGGTAATACGGTTGGTAGGTCGGTGTATTTGTTGCGTGTTGTGTGTTTGTTGATGTCGTTTCGTTTTTCTTTTCTTTTGGACAAATGAAAATCGTTTGACTATTTTGTTGTAGATGAACAACGATTTTCCTCGCAAAGAATTAAAAAATCATTTGTGTGTGAGAGATATGAAATTGTTTGTGTGAATTTATATGGGGATTGCGGTTACACATTTTTAATAATCATTAGTGATTTTTAGCCGTTACACGTTTTTAATAATTATCGAATGTTTGTTACAATGACTGATTAAATAGGCTGACAAATGTAAATGGACTATTTAATTACAAGGCCATTATGAACACCATGTAAATTGACTTGTAATTTGAAAAATGTATTTAATTTCCAAAATGTAACTTCTAATTTATGTGTATTTATTGATTATTTAAGACATTTAATTTTATTTTTTCAACTTTAATTATGTGTATGATACAAGCTTTGTAACACACTTCTTTCTATTATAAGTAAGATGTTGAATCTGAATTTTTAAGCCTTCTATTAATAGCATGTCCCAAATGCTTTATAAAGTAGTATAGATAGGAGAAAACAGGGGAGCTCTCGTTTACATATATTGCAGTAATGGACAAAGAAGAAGATAGATTAAGTTCGTTACCAGATTGTTTAATCCTTGAAATCATCTCTCGTTTACCTGAGACAAAATACGCCATACCAACAGGTACACTCTCTAAACGATGGCAACATCTTTGGCCTCAAGTTCCTAATCTTACCTTTAAAATTGATTTTAAATTCCTTTTTGTTGGTATTCGAGTTCAACCACTTATCAATTTCTATTCATCTGTTGATAAAACAATAACTCAACGTGGCCACTTGAATCTCAACAAATTCAAACTGCATACCCGATACTTTATTGAGTTTGAATCGCTAGTCAACAAATGGATTCATTATGTTGTTAAGTGTAACGTTCAGGAGCTTGATTTATTGTTAGCGATGCCCGGATATAAAGGTGGGTTTGTGTTAGATTCAGAGTCTTTTTCCATCAATTCATGCTTTTCAAAACTGAAATTGAATGATTGCCAATTTAATCCAAGAGGGACCTTTAGATGGAAAAATCTTAGGAGTTTGAGTATAAGATATGTAGAATTAAATGATCATTTGATTCAAAACATATTATCCGGAAGTCCTATACTTGAAACTTTCAAGTTGAAGTATTGCCTTGGTTTTAGCCGGATGGATATTACCTCAAAGAGTCTTAAGTACCTTCTGTTATCGGGATACAACCATCGTAATGGTACTGCCCATATAATACAAGTCAATGCTCCGAATATTTGGTACCTCACAATTCAAAGTAATTTGTACGTGTGGAAGCTTTTGTTGGTAGATGTGTCTTGTTTAGTCAAAGCTCACTTAGATTATACAAAGTATGGGCATTATGAGACAACGCAAAGAGAAACCGAAGAAGATATGCTTAAAGGTCTTATACTAAGCCTTCGCCATGTCAAGGAGCTTACGATTGGAGATTCATGTCAAACGGTAAAAGCTTCTCCTTATTACCAGTTTGTGTATCAGTATTAGTGATCAATGGCTTTTAGTACTGCTTTATTGGTTACTATATAATAAACTTTTAACAAGTATATTTATGGGAAGTTTAGATATGCGTTTTCAAAATAACTATTGCAACTTTGAGACTTAGAATCGAATAATCAGTTGTTTGTAGCTAAGGATTGAGAAAATACTTCTTCCTGCAGTAACTAGTGACATACTTTTTCAAATCAGATTATTTTGACAATCAAACATTTTGTATCCATATTGCCATATATGTAAATTGCACCAAATTGGCATTCCTTGTGATAGACAGGAGTGTGTGCTTTCTTATAATTGGTACTCTTTGTAGACGTCTTTCCTTAATTGACTGCCTAGAACTCATACATTTTGGAGTATGAAAATATATATAGGTGAATTGGTCAAAATCTTTGGTTATATCTCTGGCCGATCTTTTTGAAAAGTTTAGTTGTTAGATGTGATTATGGAAGAAATGAATAATGAATGTAAGTTGCTTTGCAAGTTTCCTTTGTGTTGCTCTTTCCTCTTTTTCTAAAACTTGAACATGGTTGATAATGTTGTAGACTGTAGCATCACTAGATTCACATAATTAAGCTGCGCGTAACTTAATCTTTTGTATTTATGAGAGAATAACATAGGTAATTTATTAATGATTTCTAAGTGGGTGTTGTCCAGTGGTTAACCTAGTCACCTAGAACAGTTAACGTTTGCTAATGCGGTTCTCAACATACTGCATCCTCTAACAAATATTTTGAGCATACTAATGATAGGTACACAACATAGTATGCTCTTCTTTCATATGCCAATTAAGAACAAAAAATTTACATATGGCATTCATTTGATTGAGAAATGCATGTGCTATATACAACCAAAAAGTGTGAAGTTGTATTGTAGAAATTTAAGATACGATGGATCATACTTTAAACTCCAAAGTTCTTTTTGACATATAATACAGTAGAGTGCAATATGCAGACTCTTAAATTCTGAAAAGAAAAAACTGAAGATGCAACAAGCTAGCCAACAACATAATCAATCAACAATCACTAGCCGTAAATGTATTGTACCTGGATATAGGTTTCATATGATGATGTTGGGACCTGGTATCGGAATTTTATACATTTTAAAGATCATATGCAAAGGAAACTTCACATCTGCAAGGAAACTACTTGTCACCCAACACCAGCAGATCAAATGTTGAAATTTGAATGTTATAGTAGTATAATAATATATATTATGTTGATGCTTTTGTAATTAGAATCTGGATCGGAAGAGAAGCTGAAACTGTAGATCACCATCAAGTGTGTACTGAAGTTGCTGCTGAAAGCATGATTGTAAAACTCGTTAAGCAGTACTTGAACGGTCAGCTACCTTGTAGTTAGCAATTGGCCTAGGCGTGGAATACTCGGATTGGAATATTTATATAAATTTTGAATTTATATGACGGACATGTTCATAGGACCATACAGTTGTTCATAGGAATCTAGAAATATATTAAGAAACCTTAACAAAATTGCTCAAATACTTCAAACCTGCTTTTGATAGAGGTGACTGAGTTTAGATCGAGTTTTGACTAAACTGCTTTTCTTGGCTGATTCAGCTCAACTCACCTCAGTCACTGACCTTGTACTGATTACTCGGCCTTGTAATCCGAGTTGTACAACACTGACCGTGATTATGGGCGTATTGTAACCTAGATTAGAATCATATGCTTGAATACAGATAATTGTTATCCTTTATAGTTTTTGTATGATAATTTGGACCTGAAATAATCAAATCACTTACCAAAAAAAATCTAAGCTGACAACAATATGTATGATAATTTAGTTGAAAGTATAAACTGCAAATCTATTTAAGCATTTCTTGTCACAAACACAACTGTGTGCTTGCTTGTTGTTAGTCTTTGTTGCAAAGTTATTTTGTCCCTGAAATTGGCTGCTTAGAAGTTAGAAGTAACTCGACGCAATTTAGATTGCAATTTAAACTTTTTTAACCCTTTGTTGTAGAAGTCATCAATTAAGTTTGAATGTCTTTGTTTCTTCCTCCAGTGTCTGTATCTTAGTTCTCAAAATGGTGTGAATGCAAGTTATATTTTTGTTCCCTGATCATTTTAATGTATACACGGATTTCACCATTCTAATGTTGTTCTCTTTGTATTGCTATTTTCTTGCTGGTAGGTTCTCTCTCGTTTGAAAGCTCAAAACTTCACTTTTCCATCAAACTTGTAGTCATAGATGCTGTCTCACCTTGACATTGATGGTTAGCTGGAGCTAGGTGATTGGCTAGATAGTGATCCAGTTGAATGCACACAGATTAAGAGGAACTATCGCGAAAAGCATATGGTTGTTACACAGGTCTTGCATCTCCACATAATGGATCGAATATGATCATAAGCAACATTCATGCAACATACAATAATGAAACAAAGAAACAAGAGAAGATGGGTGAACCCATAATAAACTGATATTATAAACTGATGTGGGTTACTTTCGATTACAGAATCCTACTCTATTTATACTAGATGAATCGTTGCCTTCATATCAAAGAGACACACCGATTCATAAAAAGTAAACGTCACAACTTTCTAACCGTTGTAACCTAACTAAAACCGTTTCTTTCTTGTGACCCAGCCCAATACAATGGGTCGGTTTACAGAATACATACATAAACTTACACTAAACTACCCTAACTTTTGCTTCTATAACATTATGGTCCAACATTCTCCCCCCTAATGTTGTAGACGCGAATCAAGGCTTCTTTACTTGACTTCATTCGCCATGCTTTCTTCCTTTCTCTCTTTCTTTCTTCTTTGACGTCCTTTAGCCTTTCTTGCTTGTACCACACAGGTTTCCTTTTGCTTACTTGATCGTACCACACAGGTTTTCTTTTGCTTACTTGATCGTACCACACAGGTTTTACCACGAAGGTTTGTTCCACGAAGGACTTGTACCACGGAGGTTTGTTCCACGAAGGATTTGTACCACTAAGGTTTGTTCCACGAAGGATTGTACCACGGAGGTTTTGGATTCTTGCTTACTATACCACAAAGGTTATGATTTCTTTCTACTTACACCAATCAAAACAGCAACAATTCCTTTCTGTTTGGTTTTTTTCTTTTGACCCGCTGCCCTTTCTTTATGCTTCTTCCTTGATGTTTTCGGTTCTTCTTCGATTGATGCCTTCTTGATTTGGGTAACCACAATCGGTGGTTTGTTTTCAACTGATCAGACTTTGATTATTCTTCAATCAAATGAACAGGTATTCATTCTCCCTTTTTCTTTCGTGTCTCTTTCTCCTGGTTAACCGCCAACTATATGGCAAGTGTAACCGTCTTCCAATCTTTCTTTTCTTTTCTGTGTCTCTCTCTTGAGACCGTTAATTCTTCTTCTTCTTGGTTAACCCCCGGTTGGGGTAACCGTTTTCCCTTCTTTCTTTCTCTTCAAACGCCATCACTTGCACTCGTTCTTTCCCTGGATCGATTAAACTCTTGCTCTGATGCCAATGTTACACAGGTCTTGCATCTCCACATAATGGATCGAATATGATCATAAGCAACATTCATGCAACATACAATAATGAAACAAAGAAACAAGAGAAGATGGGTGAACCCATAATAAACTGATATTATAAACTGATGTGGGTTACTTTCGATTACAGAATCCTACTCTATTTATACTAGATGAATCGTTGCCTTCATATCAAAGAG
>JARVZY010000826.1:0-22399 GCA_030686995.1 Artemisia argyi | reverse complement strand
AATATCCCCAATCCTCAAAACTATCCATTCATCCCATCATGAACTCTCCAAACAAACCAAGATCAAAAGCCTCAAGGCTAGCAAGGATGACGGAAAAACCCGTTTGGCGAAGAAAAAGCCCTCGAAACAAATCCATCATAACCAATGAGATTGGAAGTCATTCAACACCTCCAACTTCTTACTTCCCAAACTTTACCTCAAACCCACAAGGTCATTCATTTGATCCTCTTTACAAACCATACAACATTGGCCAACCATCAAACTACAATTCCAACTACACAAATCCAAACCATCCATACCAAACCTATGATCCTCTTCACATTGCCACGGAAAAGCAAAAGTTCCGTGATGAAATAAACCAAATCCATGATCTTAGTGATCTCCTTGCTATGCATCTTGCACAACGCAACAAAGGGCAACCTCCATCATCACCCTATGCAAATTGCCTTCCCCACTCTCTCAATTTGGATCAAGTTACCAACCACACTCACTTTTGCCCTTGTTGCATATTCCTTCAAAAACAAATCCTTTACTTGAGTGAAGATATTTCTTGGATTGAATATCTTCTCACTCGTAATCATCCAATACCACCCTTAACATGATACAACATCGTGAGATCCACCTCTTCCGCTCCATACTCCTCCCCATATCCCTCTCCATCTAACAATTAAGCTTCATGCTTATGTTATCCTTCAAGTAAATAAAACAATCAACCATGAGTTGCAAGCAAGTCCAAGTGCTCTTTCTAGGCAATATAGGACTATGTCTTTTCATTTGTTTTATTATGATTAATATGCCTTAAGCATATTAAATGTTGTAATGCTTTCTATGATGCTTGAATGAATCTATTTTTTTTATCTATTGCTTTGCATGTAGATTTGTCTTGCTCTCTTCTAATATTTTGTGTAGCCAAGACTTCCATAGCTCATCTCCTTGGTGCTCTCAAATGAGGGGGAGTATACATTAAGGGGGAGCTTTAACCTTTTTGATTTTACAAAAAGGGGGAGAAGAGAATGTTAAACTCTAAATCCTTGTCTAAAAATTATTTTTTAGACCTAATGAGTTTAAGGTTTTGTAATCATCAAAAAGGGGGAGATTGTTGACATAAATAATGTCTTAAAACATTGTTAGCTTATTAACAATGTCTCTATGTTTTGATAATTACAAAGCATAAACTCATTAATCTAAAACTTATGTCGTAAACAAGTTTTTAGTGCTTAACATTTGTCTTTACATCCAAATCACTTAAGGTATGAATAAACAAAGTGTTTATTGCATTCTATGATCAAAGGAACAATTTTCTTAAACACTAGATTTTTTATAAAATGTCACAAAATATTTTATATCTTTTACAAAACATTTTTAGAATTAAAGTAATATGTTTAATTCATTATAAATATATAAATTCAAATTTCCAACCAAAAATGGCAAATCTAATCCAGAAAAACCTTCCCCACAAAAAGACAAATAAACCCAACGTTCAGGAGGGCGGCCCCCTTAATTTTACTAGGCGGCCCCCTTAATCATTAAGGGGACCGGCCTACAATTAAGGGGACCGGCCACGCTCCAGAACAGTATTTTCCCCCCCTTTAAATACTGATTCATCCCTCAGATTTTTTCTCACCTTTTGCACTTCTAAACTTTCTGATCCAGATCTAATTCTCTATTTTCTCATCCTTTGATCATAAGTGTATATATATATTCTTTGTTTCAAAGTGATCCAATTTCCATCCTCTCAAGTGCAAGAGAAGAATACTTCTATCTTCCTAGACAAGAAGTATTACAACTTGTTGTGATCTCCACATCAAAGTTGTTGGTGTAACATCAAGACTATTTACATACTCTTTGTGAAGATTGTTGTGAATATTTGCTTGTAGATAGTTGTGTTAGATATAGATTGTGTGATTAGTTGATAGCTTGGTGTGAAGAAGAAAAGCTAGGAAATCTATTGGTGTGAAGAAGCTAGGTGTGAAGGTGTTGTGGTGTGACTATTGGTGTGTAGATTGGTGTGTAAATTGGTATGTAGATTGGTGTGAATATTGGTGTGTAAATTGGTGTGTACGGTTTTCTCCGCCATAAGGGAGCTTGTTGATATAGTGAAGAAAACTCTCGAGTTAGGTGCTCGGGGAGTGGAGTAGGGCAAGGAAGGTGTCCTTGTAGCCGAACCACTATAAATCTCTTGTCTCGCGGTTCGATCTTTCCATCTCTTACTTATTATTGTTACTTATCATTATTATATATTTCGTATTGATACTTGTTTATATTGTGCAAGACTTGAGATCACATATTATCGAATCTAAGTTTTAAAACACTAAAACTATTTTTACAACTAATTAAAAAGACGTAAAACTATTCAACCCCCCTTCTAGTTTTCCACAAAAGGAGTACATGTTTAAGAGTAAACATGATCAGGCCACTTTTGATATTGCATTGGTCAAGGAACAAAAAAGCTAGTTTTTTAGTTTAGGCTACTCACAGTGAGGCAACTCAATCCCCCCAATTTCCCCCCTCCCACGTCAGCATTCTCTCTCCAACGACTTGCAATCGATCGGGTGTCCCAGTAAGGGCGACCAAGTTCATTTTTTTTTTACATTTTAAACAACAAACATTTTAATAATTAAAACATTAATTTCATTAATAATTAAAATAGTACATCGATTAAAAACATTACATAAACATCACATAAGCATAAACTTAAACTTCAATTGTAGTCCGGGTGATCCCAGGTTTGAGAGTTGTTGGAGTCGTAACCGTCGTCGTAAGGATCAAAGCTCGCAAACTACTCTGCTTCTAATTGAGCTTCCAACCTGCTCAGCTCCCGCTCCTTGTCAGAGTTCCAGCCACCATCATTAGCTGCCACATTTTCCTCAAAACTTAGCTGAAAGTGATCCAGATGAGGTGCATCAGATGAAGCTGACGTACCTTGTTGTTGTTGTTGTTGTTGTTGTTGTTGTTGTTGTTGTTGTTGTTGTTGTTGTTGCTGCTGCTCAACGGCAGCAGCTTCCACATTTTCCTCAAAACTCCAACGTATCTTGTTGGAGATTTGGGCCTGTATCTGATTCACACAAGACCAAAAACTCTCAGTAACGGCAGCGTCTTTACGATATTCATCGTACAGAAACTGATCGATCACAACTTTGCGTTCTTCCAATATGTCTTTGCACTCAACGTATCGTTCTCTCAAACGTCTTTTGAGTGCCTTTGCGAGCTCAAACTTTTTAATCACTTCGATAATAGCCTCTTGGCGTTCCTTGTCGTCTTTGTCAGCTTGTTTTTTTTATATACGTTTGAAGTTGCTTGACGGTATGAGGGAGTTCGCAAGCCATTTTGAATACAGAGAATTGGAAGATTTTGTGGATTGAAGTGTGTAATATGTTGTGTTAATATGTGGTATTTATAGTGCTAAAAGAAAATATATATACCATTTTTTTTACTCCAACGTTAATATTACAACGGTAGTAAAAATTGAATGCAAAAGAAATGTGTGAATTTTACTCGATTGCCAGGACGACCCATTTCAAAAAAAAAATCGTGGGGCGATCGAATCCCACAGTAAAGCGATTGAGTGGGGATCGATCGCCATACTCGATCGCGAAGTCCTTCTGTGGGCAGCCTTATAGATTTTTAGTTTGTAATTTTTATGCAGCTAGTTGTTTAGTTTGTAATTTTTATAAAAAGAGTTGTTCATTATACCCGATGTTCATGAATAGAAAACGTTGTTCAGTGTATACGTTGTTCATCAATAAAAAGAGTGTTCTTTAGTTCATCAGTTTTTTAACTGAACAACATCGCAATATTATCAGTTTGCTTTGATATTGTTCATCAGTTACATCACAATGTTAATCAGTTAGATCACGTTGTTAATCAGTTCATCAATTTTTAAAAAAAAATCACATTGTTCATCAGTTTCCTATAAAAATCACGTTTTTCTTCAGTTCATCAGTTTTCTAAAAGAAATCATCATGTTCATTAATTCATCAGTTTTCTAAAAATAAATCATAATGTACATCAGTTTATTTATTTTGCTAAAAACACATAATATTCATCAGTTATATCACAATGCTCATCAGTTAAAAGTAGAAATAGCCAACAAAAATCTGACATAAGTTAAAAGGGACACTTGTCACCATATGATGACTTTTTAAACTTTTTAAATTATGTTCACTTTCTAAAGGATCACGATCTCACCCTTACAACAATCAGTCCATCACTTACCAAAAAATTTTCGCATCAAAGTGAAAATTACTAGGTGTTGCAATGCTTCTTAATTATGTTAATTGTGTAATAGGACCATAATAGTGTTGCAAATTAAATGGTAGGTTTTCAAGATTTCTTTAACCGGTGATCATCATAGTTGAATTGGTAACGTATTATAATCGTGTCCAACTCCGCTAATGAACAAGCTAAACAAACACAACCCTCTAATAGAACTAAATATAGCCAACTTGGATATTAAATCTTGTTAGATGATAGGTTAAGGCCCAAACCAAAAAGCTTAGGGTCCATTAGGTTTTGGGTTATGTTAGCTTATTATCTAAAACCTAATAGACTCTAAGCCTTTGGGCCTGGCCTTAACTTATCAACTAACAAATATACCAATCTATAAATACAATACTTGACAGAAGAAAAGTAAGGGTAAAAGCTATAAAATACCATCGTACTTTCAAAAATGTACCAAGTTGAACCATGTACTTTTTTATTGCTTATTTGACCAACGAACTTTCAAATTTTTATTCGACTTGAACCATATCTTTTCTAATTATCCACGTGTAATTTCTTTTTATTTTTTTTAATAAATAAGATATGGTTCAAGTCGAATAAAAATTTGAAAGTTCGTTGGTCAAGTAAACAATAAAAAAGTAAATGATTCAACTTGGTACATTTTTGAAAGGACAATGGTATTTTATAGCTTTTAACATTTGGATTTCGTTATATGAAAACTTTTGTAGTTGAATTGAATAGGTGAAAATGCAAGACGTTGAGTGGGACCCACCTTCACATTCTACTATACACTAGCTAGTAGGCAAAAAACCAATAAAAAGCAACCCAAAAGTAGAAACAAGAATAAACAATAGGTTCTTGTAAGAACCTTGCAACATGTATGCCTTTGAAGGAGAAGGTGATGGACGTTGATTTGGACCCGTTGTTCTCTCTATGGCGCACTCATAGTTGCAACGACTTGGAGGAACAACTCTATATACACCACTACTAGTTAATAGATACACGTCCTTCTTGTTATCTTGCCCAAATGAAAAGATGTAACCTAGTGCCGGTAGTGTACTTCCAGGAACAATGCTGCATGGTATAGGGGAATCTGAAGCACACGTAAATGGAATCTTGCTTGATGTAAAATTCCCGCTATCACTAGGGGTCTCAATGCCTGCCCACATTGCAGTAGCATATAGATCTCCATACACATAACTGCACAATGCAAGAAGAAGCAAAATATTAACACTGACAGACTATATAAATGGTGACTTGAGAGTTGAGACCATATCATGTAAATAAGTAATTGTCTTGAATAGATTAAGTAACACTCTTTATTTTTATACCTAATTGCTTGAAGAAATTGTTCTCTTCTTTTCTGGAAAATAGTAACACCATCTCTAGTTGATCTCTCAGTTATGATTGGTATAAAGATGGGCTATCAGAATGATACAAGAAGAAATGAAGGCTAGGTGGTGTTTATATGTACTGAGAACCCTGATTAAAGTCGCAATTAATAGTTTTGCAGTGTACCACAAATCATGTTTTAATTTTCTCATCTTTTAAGGCCAATCCAGATATTTGGTTGTGAAAATCAAATCAACCCATCACTGGAAAGATTGGATTTATGTAATACTATCACTTTGAACATGCACATCCGAACAACCAAGAATGAAGATGAAACACACAAAGTAGAAAATATATTAAGAGGTCTTTGTTACCTTCCATACATGCATGGATCAGTCTTGGACCTATAGAAATACCCTCCGGTAATAGAAGCAGAACCTTCATTCTTATTAACATCAGAATGGCTGTAACCCATCACCGGAAAGATTGGATTTATGGAGTTGGCTGATGTATTCCCTCCCGGAGTCTCTTGAGGAGTGAAAAGGCCATGTCCCTCATAAATCCTCCATCCGTAGTTCCCATTTTTTATGATCATATTCACCTCTTCGTATTCATTCTTGGATAAACAAAACAAAACATCAGGTAAATAGAACACTTGAGTAAATGAGTCCAAGAAAATGGGTTAGATATGCTAAACGGGTCAAAATCGTCTAAAATGTATTGTTAATGCCTACAATTATACTAGTAACTTGTACTATGCAAAAGGTTATGTAAATATTGTAAAGTCAGCACACAACCAAGATGACCCGTTCATTTTGCCACATATAGTAAATAGCATACCTGGCCTATATCACCACAAACGAAATAGGACGGCCTTTCTGAATCGAAACTACAACGCCAAGGATTGCGTAATCCCAGCGCCCATATCTCTGGTAGCAACTCATCATCTTCAGCATATGGATTGTCCACTGGAATAGAATAGTTTCCCCATGACGCTAATCGCGTGATTTCTTCTTGACCTACAGTTTCATCAGGCAAAATTCTGTCAGTGAGGTAATCCATTGCACATTTGGAAGATCAAACTATAAAAAGTACTAGATGTGTGCCATTATATGGCTGACAGTGACACTACTTTTTAACCAATTTATAAGTATTTGGGCTGAAATGACTAACTACACTTTCTGGTTTGGAAAGTGGCTTTGATTTTTTAGATTTAGTACCAACATTTTAACATTAAGTTTTAAAATTGGTAACGTTAGGGAGACTTTAGACTTACTTGGAATCTTATCGATATCGAACCTCATAACTTTCCCCAATAATGACTTCTTTTTTTGGGCAAAGTTTTGAGGATCGCCTGCACCTCCTCCGTCACCCATCATGAAGTATAAATACCCGTCACTGGGTCCGAAAAGAATTTGTCCACCATGATGCCCCGTGTACGGAAGTCCCATAGTGAAGATCCTCCTTGCCTCTCCGGTTGAAACGCTCGGAATCTGGTGAGAATATAGAGTAACTAACACTATAATATTGGCGTAAAACAAGAGGTGTCATTTCAAACATTCATATATAAATCACTAGAGAAATAAAGCTCGTGGACTACATCACTATATCAAAATAATTAAGAGTAGGTTAATCCATAAAATTATGAATGTTGTGATAAGTTAATCTGATATAAACAAAAGTTAAGCTGTTAAGGTGTGTAACCCTGCGAAAGAAAGTTTAAGGGTAAAACCGTTCAAGGGTTTAAAATTGGATGGTTTTTACCCTTGTTTAACTTTAAGTTAAAAAAATATGGTCGAAAGGGTGTTGGTGGGTCAAGTCAACCAGAACTTAACCGTTTTGACCCTTAGCCATTTATCCAGTAACTATGGGTAAGATTATAACATGTACCGTGTTATATTCAGCCACAACAGTTTGATACTGGCACGGCTGCACTGCATTAGCGCGTTCTAGTTTTGCTGGATCACAATCTACATCAGAGTTACAAGCACACCTTCCACCACATCCGGGCCTATCAGATTTATCACAGTTAAACGAAGCAAAAAGACGTCCATTTTGAGTGAAATTCGGATGTATCTCTATAGACATCAGACCTGAACCACTGTCATAATGAATCTCATCAGTTATATCAAGATATGGGTTTGACTCATCGATATCTAAGGAACCTCCAGAACCCATTTCTGGAATGCTGGCTAACCATATTTGACCTTTCTGGTTAGCAAAAAAGGCACGGTTTGATCCATCAGTGTGAGTCACCATATCAATGAAAGAATTATTACCGATCTTCTCTAAACACATCCCTTTTGGGGAATTGTTGGTGATGTTTTTAGTACTGTTGAAGCTAACTTTTTCGCCACTGAAGCAGACTGAAGCATCGGTTGAAGATCCACCTGCTATGTTACAGAATTCATTTATTGATGGCCAGATTTCAGTGAGTTTGCTAGTGGTGTTTGCTGGTATTGCAGATTGGCCTTTTAACAATGACGAAAACGGGGAGTTTTTTATGGACACATTTTGACAGGAATCCCATACGGTTTTGCAGAAGTTGATTGTGGCTTGGCTACTTTGTGATGAATCTGATGAAACTGTTGAGTTGCATAGCACAGGAACTTCTCGACGACCATTGGTGATCGTGAATAGTTCTGCTGAAAACGGATCACATTGCTGCAAATATGAAACTTCCATCAAATTAAAAAGTTCTACAATAAGATATCAACATATAGTTGTAAACTACTAAAAGATAAGGGATACCCTATACTAGTTTTATTTAGCATAGAAAGAGACCAAATTACGTCTAGGTGCTTGGTCAAGGGACTAGACCTTTTAGACCAGACATCCGAGTCTAACCAGGCTTTACCTTCTTTTTTTTGATCAAATCATAGTCAATAAAATTTTGCATGAAAAACAAGGTCATACCGAGCAAAGGATCGATTTGAGAAGTGAAGCACAGCCAGGCTGAGATACATTCATTGATTCAAACTGTTTCCTTATACTCAAATCTTGGCTTGCATCGCAGCATGAAGACTGATTATAAGAACAGAAAACCAAAGGAATCTTGGGCGTAACTGGTGCTCCTGATTCACACAATTCAGGATCATTAACACAAACCAATGATCATACATAATAATACTACTGAGTGAATCATTTGTAACCAAATTTAAATTCTGCTTGCATAAAGAATTGGTCAAAACTTACTTGAATCTGTGCACAGAGGAAGTGAAAGTGTTGGATGGATAAGAATTTGAAGCAAAGTTAAATAACATAAGATGATCAAATAATGAATAGCCATTGTAGCAAATCAAATTAGTTCATATTTTTTTAAGACAATCCAATATATCTCTTGCAATCTTATTCAAATGTCAAAAGATTTGCAATATTTCTGATATTGGATAGTAGTTAGAATTGTTGTTATCAGATGAGGGGTATGCCCCAATATTCTGTGATGTTATCCTTATGATGTACAAAATGGTTGGAAGTATTAATATAATTTACATTTGCACCAAAAAAAATGTCAAAAGAGACAGTTTTAGATGATGTTGTTGACAAGATGCTTTATGGATTATATATATTTTTCATTATATGCCTATTATAGTAATGTACATGATGTCATGCATGATACATAAGTGATAAGTTAGTATCAAACATTATAAAATCTTAGCTTCTGACTTGTAATGTGTCAAAGGAAGAGGACATCAGATTTTGAATAATGGAGGGAGGGGTGAATAGTTGACTTTGTACCTTTAATTTCTTAATGCAGAACAAATTCTAGTAGTAGGGTCAGTGGTGTTTTGTTTATGACATTTTATAGATAAGAACCACTTTTCTAACATCACGCCTACTCAGATCACAATATTATCCGCTTTGCCTGCAGGCTCACGGCTTTGCTTTGTGGCCCTCATGTGAAGACTTTCCGGCAGTCACCCAAACCGGTACAACTTTCATATGAGTACGCTTGACTGCCAATTCCTGAGAACTCCACCGCAGTAGACCACAAAACGCGTTGTGTCATTGTAAGACGAATGTTATCTTATGAACCAAACATCTCTCTAGGCCACAGCCGATATGAGATTTCCCTAGGGTGTTACAACTTTATAATTAATATTTTTGGGAGATGTGTTTTTATCAGTGATTTACTATATGTTTACATAAGCAGTTAAAGATGCTTAGCAATAGTCTTATATGGCTGATTATATAAATCTGGCTGATTATATAATACAGACGAAAAGTTAAAAATAAAACTAACTATTGACAGCAGAAACCAACAAACACCAGCAAATTAATCTTTTGATTATGACACCAATGATAAACAATTTTCAGACACATTTATTAGTTATATAGACCTCTGACTTTCATTTAAAAACCTCAACTTGGAGAAAAAAATATATTGTTTTCATCTTTAAATATTGTTTTGTTCATACTGATCAACCATTTCAGAATATCTAAATACATTACTCCCATAACTAATGTTGGACTTCATTAGGAAAGCTACTTAAAGATTCTTAAATTACTATCTTATGAACCTATTTGGGAGAGTCATCATGCTATGGCCATTCAGTATGGTAACAAACATTCATGCTGACGTGGAAATATGGACCTTGTGCATCCAGTATACGAAATTAGAGACGTGTCTAGTATCACCAATGTCTACTACACGTATATGTTTAGGATTTAGAAATGATGCATAGTACATCTGTTGTTTAAACGAACTGGTGTTATATATAAAACTACTATAACTTAGATGGGGTCTCATCTATCAAATGACTTCATATATAGGAGGTAAACATACATATCAATAAACATGCATGCAGTGCCAACCAGTGTTGTCAAAGGCGAGCGCCTAGGCGACAAGCGACGACGAGGCGGACCCACAGCGTCCAAAACCCTAAGCTCAGACTCACATACATTTAAAGCGACGATTTGGGCCTAGGAGTGTGATTAAATGGGTGGGTTTTGGTCGGAATCATGTTATAAACATGATACAAGGATCCAATCATACCCAGAAACACGTTTGGTTTGATTTTGGAAATTAGGGTTCATGGTACGATTTGGGATTTTTTGATTTAGAGTGTTTTAATCCAATTAAGTTAGTTGGTTTTGGTCGGAATCATGTTATAAACATGATACAAGGATTGAATCATACCCAAAAACACGTTTGGTTTGATTTTGAAAATTAGGGTTCAGGGTACGATTTGGGATTTTTTGATTTAGAGTGTTTTAATCCAATTAAGTTAGTGAGATAGTGTTAGAATGCGGTGTGAATCTTATTGCAACCCTAGAATCTAACCAGAAACATAAATGAATCAAAATCAAAATTTATTGCAACCATGCGCTTTTTTTTTCGGGCCCGCGCTTTTTATGCGCCTCTCGCCTAAGCGAGATTTTGGGTCTTTGCGCCTTGCAATCGCATTCGCTTTTGACAACTATGGTGCCAACCTTCTTGAAACTTCAGATACATAAACAATATAGCAAAGGTAATTTTTTTGCTCCACGTAGAAGGTCAAAATTTCAGAAACCCAAGAGTTACCAGTAATAGAAAACTAATATCATCATCATAATTAAATATTAAAATAACAAAGTGATTTTAGAGCACTCAAGCTTCGGTCATGGGGTATTCAAAGACAACATCTTTCCCAGAAAGCTTCCTGTAAACTCCAGCAAATGTCTCCAGCTTGTATTCGGTGTCGTTGCGAGCCTTTGGGTTCAAGTAGACCTGAACATGACAGAAAACCAATCAAAATGATGGATACTAAAACCATAAACAGTAAATAACACACGTTGAGCAGGTCGAGTGATGACCAAAGCTAGAAAGCTTGGTACAAGTCAAAATTGGTCCAGACAGGTTGACCCAAGCAATTTTTGTCAGAACGCGTTAAAGATGCATGTTCAGCAACTTTCAAAAAGAAATGGGACAAAACAACCACCTCCAGTGAAAATACAACAAACTTACCTTGATGATTTTGGAGCCATCGAGTCTGTATCGAATTCGTTTTCCAACGATCTCAGCAGGATGGACGATGTCCTCAAGCATGGCCTCATGCACAGCAGTAAGCGTTCGGGATCGGGGTCTCTGAGCTGCAGACCCTTTCTTTGGTGGCCTCACAATCCTTCGAGTGGCAAGGAAAACCACATCCTGACATCATTCGAGTGACCATGTAAAACTCAGTTAATGACAATGACAAAAATGTAGGCACTACTATAAATGGCACTTTTGTTGCATAAACTTAAGGAAAACCTAAGTCAACTAAATTAACAAAAGCTTCAAAGTACGTGATACACGTGAATCAATGTAGTCATTTCATTAACTAGATTGAGAACCAGTAAAACAATTTCTTCAATACGAGTTGAATTGAGGCATAAAATGGTTTTACATACTCTGCAATAATCTATTGACCACATATGGAGGCATGAAGCAAAGATTCCACTAATGTATGAAAATACAGCAAATACTGGTCATTAAGGGAATTCATATTTTTACTATCTCGAATCAAATCTTTTATGCAATTCTTATAACAAACTGTAACTTTGAAAAATGTGAATGAGGTAGACACTATACCCAAAATTGTTTATATAGTATTAACAAAAACACACACCAAACCCATCGAGACCTCTTTAATAGATACAAATAACATTCAAATTGCAAACAATGCATGTGTTCCATCACTTCCATAACGTCATTAAAAAACAAAAATTATAAAAACTACACCAACAAATTTGAAATCATGTTAGCTACAGTGCTAGATTAATAGTGATCCATAATGTTATTCTACAAGGCTACACCTGACATAGTGAGCTTCACAAGTTATGATTAATAACTATTATAATAAAACAGAACACGTCATCCACCTAAGCGAAGCTAGATTAACCACCACTATATTTGCAACCTTGACTAGTGTAGACCCGGCCAGGCCCTACTGTAGTTGAGACTTGGGGAACTGATATGATTTTGAGTTTTGACCCCACATCAGTGTTGATGCGAGGGCTACTTCCGCTCAGTCAAAAAGGAGAAGGAAATCATACGTTATCCAAAAATCTATTTTCGTATAGTAGCTTCTTCAATGTCAATCAGCTGAGGTTTTTCAGACACGTATTCTATTTGAAAGATATTATCAAACAACCCAACACATAGTCATACTCTAAACCCATGTTTCAATGAGTCGGTAGAATAAAAAAAAAAAAAAAATGAGAATTTAAACTCAAAAGTTCAATGTTTACACTTCATTATGATTCACACCGACTAATTAAAATCTGGTTTATTGTATGAACACGTGCAGGGTTGTGTCTCAAACATTTGAAGACACGACTACGAACATAGATTTTCCAGATAATGGAACATAACTGAATGACTCAATTGTTATAAACATGTAAATCTAGTCTTAGGAAACACAAGTTTGAAGAGACACATTAGTTAAAACAAACTCAAGTCAATACTATGATCATTCATAACTAAAACAATACGTTTTGACATTTCATTCTTTTCATTCAGTGGACAAAGGTACTTGCGTCAAAACTTTTGTGAGATTAAATCCTATAAACTCCACACTAGTAGGGATGTCAATGGACGAGAAAAAACCCATAACCCGCGGGTACCCGCACATGAATGGGTGGGTAACCCCGTTAACTTTCACCCGCGGTGGGTCGTGGGTGAAAATTTGTACCCATCATGGGTGGCGGGCGGCTGACGGATAATGCATACCGTCATGGGTAAACCCATGACACTTAAAATACCCGCAGGTGTACCCGCCAAAATACCCGTTGGTGTACCCGCCAACCCATTTGTGTTAAAACAAAAATTTATTATAGTATCTAAACAATAGTGAGGTTGTTGATATATATATTTAATAACTACCCAACTCTCTAGAAATAGGATGCTAAGAGGCCCAAGTAAGCCCAAGTGACTGGAAGTTTGTGTTTTGCGAAAGATGTTTTAAACTTTCTTACTTATCTCTTGAAATGAAATACTATGGTAGTGATTTGGTGTAATGATGTTTAATTTGCTAGTTTCAGACATATCTATTTTTTAGACTTGGTATTAGGCAAATTGATATGGTGTGTTATTATGCATATTTCATAGTTAGTTTTCATATCATGGTTTTGTACCCGCTGGCGGGTGACCGATTAGAAAAAAACCACAGGTGCGGGTGATGGTTAGAAGTACCCGTGCCCATTTCCCGCGAGTGTCATCTTTCACACTAGAGTAGTGACTCGTATGAGGTCTACACCCGACCCCGCATCTTTTTTAGAATCTTTGTGTAAGAGAAGGAAGCACCATTTGGACTTCCTTAGAGTCATCAAGATTGCGAATATAGCGTTGTTTTATGCGATATCGCTGAGGTAAATACAATCTTGTATGTTTTTCATTTTCAATTTTATTTAAATAGTTATTAAAAGTTGTTGCATTTGAAGCTCGATATGGCTTTTGTATTTCAGGAGCTGCCCTTTCTGATAAATTATGAGGCAACAATGCTACACTAATAGTAATTGTAATTCATAACGTTATCATAGTTATTAAGCTATGATAACAAACTATACAGCAAAGAAGAAATCAAATTAAAGCATGAATACCTTTCCACTGAACTTCTTCTCAAGTTCTCTCACAAGCTTAGTATGAATCTTGCGGAATGGTTTGCTCAATCTATATGGAACATGGATAACAACAGCTTTCTTGTTACCGGCAACCATAGTTGTCAATAGCGAATAGCGGTAAATAGCGACAAGCCACCTATATGCTACGTAGCGAATAGCGATAAATAGCGACCGCTATTTGTGTTTAGCGATAAAATAGTAGCAAAATAAAAAGATGTTTTACCATTCAACGCATAAACATTTGTAAACATTCAAAACACCAAAATAGCTAAATTAGTCTATTAGTAATCATCTAAATCATCAAATGTCTCCAACTCATCATCATCATCGTCATCATCGTCACCAAGGCCATCCACAGTCGGCTCAAAATGTTTATAAGCCCCAACATCATTTTCTTCAGCATCCAAATCACCCACATCTTCATCTTCATCTACTAAGCATCTTCTTTTAGGCCTTGATCGAGATGTG
This sequence comes from Artemisia argyi, assembly GCA_030686995.1. Classification (NCBI taxonomy): domain Eukaryota; kingdom Viridiplantae; phylum Streptophyta; class Magnoliopsida; order Asterales; family Asteraceae; genus Artemisia; species Artemisia argyi. The sequence goes on along the minus strand of JARVZY010000826.1, from coordinate 7,795 downwards.
GAGGCCTTGCCACCCCTTTTACGCCCACTGTTACTACCACTTTTACTTCCACTCGGCCTCCTACTTGCCCTTGTCTCATAAGCTGCCTCACCCGCACCAATAGCCTCCGAAACATGACCCCATCTCAAATCTTCACCCTCAAACACCGGGGCATTTGCTTCATCTTCATCATCGTCCGATTCGTCCCCGCCCTCATCCTCATATTCATGCTCATCCATCATTAACCACTCATTCGGATCTAGTACATGTGCATCATCTAAGACAATCGGGTCAATGGTATCACGCATATCATATCTTCTTCTAAGAGCCCGATTGTACTTGATGTACACAAGGTCACTAATCCTCTTCTGCTCCAATCGGCTTCTTTTTTTGGAATGAATATGTTCAAATACGCTCCAATTGCGTTCGCACCCGGACGAGCTACAAGTCAAACTAAGCACCTTGACTGCAAACTTTTTAAGTGCTGGTGTTGATGCTCCATATTGCATCCACCACTCCGCTGGTGCAAGTTTATCTCTCATTTTCTTAGCAATTAAGCTTCCAAAAATCCCATTAGCATGTCGATAAACCGGGAGCTCGGTATGAATCTGCATTTGCTCTTCCATGGTCAACGAAAACTTCTTAATGCAAGCATGTAAACCACTAATCACCTCAGCACAATCCTCCACCGTCTCTGAATTCTTATAGTACAAACTCTGATTCAAGTAATACCCCGCTGCGTGGAGAGGTCGATGTAACTGACAATTCCACCTTTCATCAATAATTTTGAATACTGCATTATACTTCTGTTTTTTGTATTTAAAAGAGGCAGCAATAGTCTCTTTTGCCCTATCCATAGCCTCATAAATATATCCCATTGGAGGCCTTTTCTCCCCATCAACCAAACGAAGCACTTGTAACAGCGGTTGACCAACGTTCACAGCAAACTTAACATTATTCCAAAAGCTAGGCAACAATATAGTGTTTGCCGTTTGCCTACCACCTGCTTCTTTTGCAAACTTGCTTATGTTCCAATTATCAGAAGTGAACAACTTTTTCAAGTGTTTCTTATTCGCTTTAAAACTTTCAAGAGTTATAAAAGCTGTAGCAAATCGTGTCTTTGCGGGCCTAACCATATCTTTTTGCCCCGTGAACTCTCTCATCATGTTAAGTAGCAATGTGCGGTTGTATATGTATGTGTTCACTGCAATAGCCCTTTCAAGAGTTTTCTTTAAATGTGTCAATTTAAAGATGTCTTCCAAAATCAAATCAATACAATGAGCGGCGCATGGAGTCCAATATATGTGCGGATACTTCGCTTCCACAAGTTCACCGGCCTTAACATTGTTGCTTGCACTATCCGTCACAATTTGAATCACATGATCCGGGCCAACTTTCTGGATATACTGGTCAAACAATTCAAAGAGCTTATCACCTGTGTGAGAATAGCTAGAAGCATCAACCGAATCAATGAACATACTCCCTCGAGGAGTGTTCACTAGAAAGTTGATTAACGCCCTTCCTTTCCGATCTCTCCATCCATCAGCCATCAACGAACACCCGTAGATTGACTTTTCTGCTACATTATCTTGCATGAGCTTTTTGGTATGCTCCAACTCTAGCTTCAACATAGGCACCCGAACCTCATGATAAGTAGGAGGTTTTATACCAGGACCATGTCGAGCAACCGCTTCAAGTGCTGGCCCAAAACTATCATACTTCACCGCATTAAACGATACACCCGCATCATACATCCATCGACAAAACTTTTGCACATATTCCAATCTCAGCTTCTTTTGGACTTGGGCATGTTCTTTACTTCCAACTAAGTGCCCGCCTTTTTTCCCCGACGTGGTCGATGGCTTAAACATCGCATCTAACGGGCCTTTCATTTTTTTATTAGCCATTGAAGATGTGGCTGACATTGGCCTCTTTCCCTTTGATTGAGTAATTTCTTCTTCATCTTCATCTTCATCAGCTTCTAAATCAATTACATCATCATCAAAATGTGGTCTATTGTTCAACAATTCTTTTGCTAACTTTTTCTTTTCAAACTCTTCTTTGAATAAAGCCTTCACTTGGGCTGGAACTTTTGCACATTTCGTAACATCTGGTGAATCACCAGCAAGATGATGTTTTTGTCTTGTAATCCCCCCTCTGGAAACAAAGGAACAGAAATTGCACTTCACATGATTTTTAGTCCCCTCTATCAAAGTTGCATAAGACCAGCCTATGTCATCTTTTCTACCCATTTTGTATTTCTGTTAAAAAACACAAAGATAATTACTAATTAGACAATGCAAAGTTGGAATTAGATGATTCTAAGTTGGAATTAGATGATTCAAAGTTGGAATTGAAGATTGGAGAAGTAATTACCTGAAGGTGACGGCGGCGGCGGCGGAGGTGATGGCCGACGGTGACGGCGGCGGCGGCGGCCTGCCGGAGTTGATGGCCGGAGGTGACGACCGGTGGGATTGAAGATTGGAGATGTGAATAGCGGCTGAGGACCGCTTAATTGAAAGAATATAAAAAAACTAAACCCTAATTTTGCTTTTATACTTAATAGAAAGAATAAAAAAAAAAGTCAAAAAAATCAAATCTGTCGCTATTTGGTCGCTAAATGGTAATAGCGACACTTGGCCGCGACGCTACGTAGCGCGCTATAGCGACCGCTATCGTCGCTATTGACAACTATGCCGGCAACATCAATCTGGCTGCAATCAGATAACAAAGACCATATAAATCAGCAACTAAAAAACAAACTCTATGTTAACTTCCAATCCAAAGGCACAAACGTTACCTTGCAGAGTTAATGTACAAGTCCTTCAAGTCACTCTTGAGCTCTTGGTGTGTATTCTCCAAGTCAAACAATGCCTGCATTATTCACATGCGAAAAGATGAAAAACAATTCATAACCAAGTAACCAACGGACAATAATAATAGCGCAAATGTCATAAAATAGCAACATACTTTACCTAAATATAATTACAAAAAGTGGTACAATCTGCAAAGTTGTTGCTATTCTATGATATTTACCGAATAGCTAACGTATCAACTATGATATTCGCGAAAGATAAAAACTTAAATGGAAAATGACCTGAGCAACAGTCTGCTCAAATTCAGTGGGATCGACGCCCTTATCCTTAGAAATCTTCTTCATTGATGTATACATCTTGTGATATATCTGCTCGTAAATAACAATCATTAAAAACAAAAATACCACATTTAATCAAACTCTAAATCATATACCAAAGTATAACCAGCTTTTTCGGAGATTGAAAAAAGCAAGAAAAATTGCCAAATAAATAAGACACTGACACTTGCAATGGCAAATAGTTCAGCTTTTTCAAACTCATTAGCTTATTTAAGTACATAAGCTCAAAATAATAAGCTAAACAGATTTGAAACAATTATCTGTCCCTGCAAGTTTCAATAAGCTGAAAAGCCCCAAAAAATAAGCTAATCCAAATAACCCCTTAAAAAGCCCGAAATTTGCGGATGTGGGCATAAAAGTTCCATTTTTGAACTTGTTAGAAAAAACTAAAAAAGGTTAAGGGGGTGTTTGTTTAAGCTTATTTATGGACTTACGAGCTTCAAACCCATAGGTTTCGAAATAAGTCTCAAAAATCGAGCTTATTAAAAGAAAACAAAATGACATAAGCCCACAAATAAACCCCTAAAACAAATTTATGTACTAATATTTGTATTTAAAAAAGAAAACTAAAGTGGGAATCATATAATATAAGTTGTGGGTATGTTACTAATAATAACAGAAACCATATTAAAATGATGAATACTTACATTTCAAGAAAATATGTTATGCTCAGGATGATGATGCCGCAGCTGCTGCTGTTATGTTTTTTTTTTGTATTATCAGTAAATATGTTTTAGGGTTCAGCAATTTGGGCTTCATGCACAAATGAACAATCCAATACATGACCCGTTTTTGGCCCAAGGTTTAGTAGTGCTCACAAATCAATTGTAAACCGAAACCGAATTGAACCAAATTTTTTTTGAACAGAACCGAATATTTATTCGGTTTTCGGTTTGAACATGATATTGGCAAAATAAAAACCGAACCAAAAACAAAATTCACATAAATATATATACTTTTTATGTAAGAGAATTTATTAAAACTCTTTCCTTATATAAATATAATATTATTTAAGCTTCACAATTTTTTTATACTAAAAATCTATATAATTAAATAAAAATAATATATAATTTTGTGCTAAAAATCTATATAACCATTTTTTAATCATGTAATTCGCATCAATCCGAAAACTGAACTGAATATAAATTTGGTTTTCGGTTTATTTTAATACAATTTAAATTTGGTTGAGTTCGATTTTTAGTTTAACCCATAAAAAAATTTAACGAACTAACAGAACCAAATAAATCAAACAGTTCGATAAAATGAACTTATGATCAACCCTACAAGATTACATATTTTTTTAAATGCTTTAATAATGTTTTTATTCTGTTTAATTATTTCATGAAACTATTTTAACCTTTTTAACAAAGTTTCTAACATTTGTGTTAGTTGATTGTTTGATTTAGCTCCTTGACTTTAGATAATTGTCTAATAAAAATTTTTACTATTTTTAACAAATGTTTTTATTTATAATATAATGTGGTGTGTTATTTGTGACTATTTGAACCGACCTAACCCATATGTCGGGTATTATAGTTATTAAAGGTTCGTTTAGCATAGAGGTTTATGTTAGGTGCAATGGAGTGAAAAGTAAAAAAAAAAAAAAAAAAAAAAAAAAAAAAAAAAAAAAAAAAAAGTTTGTTTTGCAGTCATGGGCTTTTAAAATGGGTAATATGAAATTATGAACACCATCAAAAGATGTAAACATCACAAAATCACATTTGTAATGCACGTAGTACAACAACACATATTCATGCTTGTGATGTACACATATTGTGAGGTTCTAGAAAACCCACTAAAGAATCTGGATTTCACACCAAACTTGTGAGATCCATAACTCTTCTTTTACGTTTTATCTTTATTTTATTATTAAAACAATATTTTCACATTAAATTTTATTTTACCCCAACCTGTAAACCAAACGGATCTTAAATTACTGATTTTTCTTGGGATTGGATCAATTGGATTGATATGGTTTTTGTCAGTTTGTAGTATTTCAATAAAAAAAAGTTAAGCGTCAACTATACATGTTACTTGTTTAAAGACAAAAATACACCGTTGGTCTCTGAACTTTCCCAAAAATATCGCCATGGCCCCTAAGTTTGCAAAATCGTCGCATGAGTCCAAAAGTCGGGTTTTTGAGGCCGATTGCGTCCCTTTACCAGTTTGGTCTCGGTCAACGCAAAGTTTTAGATAGAAATGCAAGGGTAATAGGAAACTCACTTTTATGACCACACTTTAGTTAATCAACCCAAGAGTGATAGTTTTTGGACCAACTATGAACTTTCCTTCGCAACCCATTTCTCTTTTATTGTTTCCCGCTGTGATAAAACTAGAGTCAACAGCAACAGACCTTATTTTGACACAACCGTAAAGTGGTGTTTCATTTTGCTGATACAAAATTATAGCCACTGTGTTTGGTTTTCCTCATATAATAGGGTATTTGGTTTTTGCCGATATAAACAGTAAATAAAATGGGTGTTTGGTTTGTGTTATTCGCTTGTTTCCTCCCACTGTCAACACTAACACCATACATTTTTTTTTGATAATAAATACACCATTGTCCATACAATAACATTTAATGATCAAAAGCCTTTGCATTTTGCTCCCAAACCATTGTCTTTGGGTTTGCTGATATAAAGGGGTGTTTTGTTTTCGGTCATACAAACAGTACACAAAAATAGGACAATACAAGAAGATTAAATGATAAAAACGTAGATTTATATATTCATAATAGTGGCACGTAGACTACAAGAAGAACCTTAAAATCCTAAAACAAAAACCCAAGAGACCCCATTAACCTACCCCAGGAAATACCAAAAATACCCCATTTCACTAATTATTTTCACCCATTTTCTGAACATAAACCTTCCTTCAAGCGAATACCATCATCAGCTTCACTATAAATCTTGATCAAACGTGCAAGTAGGTCAATGTGCCTAGCCTGGGTTTTTCTTAACGTATCCAAACTGTCAAGCGCCACACCACACTCTCCCAAAGCTTCATTCTCCTCAATCAGCTCCCTACGCTTTGGTATCAGCCTCTTTAGATGATAAATAGCGGCACGAATAAGGTTTTTAAAAAACCCTTCTTTAACAGCTTCTCGACTAAACCACAGGCCCATACGATGATGTAAAGGTGATGAATCGGCGACTTTCATAAGTTCATTCAACATTGAGAAATCTTCCATGGGGAAATGTGTGAGGAAAAGGTTCTGGATGGGTTTATTGGTTTACGCGCAAAAGTAAATACCGTCTCAGGGAAGAGACGGTGAGGGGTTTAATAACGTTTTTTATTTCATAGTTGGTCCCTAAGGTTGTCTACATTTTCATACGTATTGTGTAAAAATATTTTTGACCACCTTTGTCTCTCAAGTGGCATTGGCAATTTTGTCTTTATAAAGTTAAACTAAAAATGGTAAAGGTCACTAACCATTTTCAGTTAGACTTTCTAAACTCAAACTTGACAATGGTAAATGTGAGTTCTTTAATAATGTTTTTGCAAGATTGACATTAGAAAGTTAAAAGTGTACATTCTAAATTGGATTTAATAATGGATTGGCAAGTTTATCTTTAGTTAGTCAAAATGCAAATACCAAATAACCTTTACCATTTGCAAGTTTGACTTTCTAAAGTCAAACTTAGCATTGCATTTGTCAAACAATGCCTTTATTCGATGCACTAAATACTCTCATTTACCACTCTTTGGTGACCAACATATGCAGTATGTAAAGTAAACATTCGCAACACAAATATATTCACAACCAACAACTAAATAGCAACATACTTTATACGAAAATAGTTGTCGTAGGGTATTCAACCCATACATAAACTAGAAATAGTAAAAGAATTCTACCCCGGCTGTAGGGGAAGCTCGATGGAGTTTCAACAACCTCCTTGCCAACTCCTAATTCATCTTGATGTTTTCATTCTCATCATGACTCAAATTGCAGTCATGGATATAAATATTCTTCAGTAAGGGGGAACATGCAAGTATGAACTTTATTATGGCTATTTCATTTTCTGTTCTAGTTTCGTTGTCAACCTATAGTTGTAAGCTAGAGAGTCATCTAAAATCTGAATATGCAAGAGAAATAAGCTATTATATGATATAAAAAAGGAACATGGGTCGTTGCATGAGTAATTCCTAATATATATACATACACGTGACATCTAGTAAAAAGAATGGGATGGTGGTTGATGAGTGCTCAAACACTCATCATTTTTGGTCTAATCTGAACTGCAAAACATACAAAAACACTCAGTAATGCATCAAAATACTGAAAATATTTCAAAATCATGTTTTATATGTTTTAGATGCAAAACGAGTAAAAACAAATGAAAAACGTACAAAGTTTGCAATATTGGCAGTTTCAGTCCCCCAAGTTTCAAAACTTGTCAATTCTAGTCCCTGTGCATTTATTTTGCAAGAAAACTCAACCCAAGTCCTTTTAAAATAAAAAGTTATCAAAAATAACACTTGGGTAAAAGTTTTGGAAATTTACAGTTTGGTCCCTGGAGTTTCAGATTTTGGCAGATTTAGTCCCTGGTGGGATATTTTTGGATGAAAATTCATTTTTAGTCCTTGGAAATTCAAAATATTCAATATTGGTCCTTGGATAAAAGATTTTCACAAAATGGCAAGTTTAACCCCTAAACTTTG
>JARVZY010008050.1:0-20540 GCA_030686995.1 Artemisia argyi | reverse complement strand
ACTTTCAACTATTCCAAAAGAAAGGGGCAATTCAAATGCTTCATAGATAACCCCCTATGTCTCTTCCCGTCCAACTCACCGGGAGATCGAAGAGCGGTTTGCGCTTCGCGCCCCAACCCCCTTAACTAATGGATGCTTAGATACCTGCAACTGAATCTGTAAGCGGCGCAGGGCAGGATGGACGAGAAAAGCGGCGAGAAGAAGACAAAGAGAGGGAGACCCCTTTCTATTGCCTTCCCTTTCGACTTCTAGACTGGTTCGTCGGTGGGACAGCGAGCCAAGATCTGATTCGTCAATCGGCGAATCCATGCCGCGTAACCTGGCAAAGGGGAAAGAGACGATGGCAACGCACCTGATACAAGAGGGGGGGAGTCCGAACAGCCTTGTACGTACGCCGCTCACGCGAAGAAGTTATTCTCTAATTCAAAAAAGTAAAGCCACCATTCTTCAGTGATGAGCTCTAGCGAACAAATCTTATGTCTTTTTCCCAGAGAAAAATTGCTTTCTACTAGAACAAGTCCGCTGCGAGCCGAGCGAAAAAAATGACTCAACCGAGCCGAGGCACTATTCACCAAGTGGAACTATATACTATCTTTACTAAGCCCACCGCCCCTTCCCCTATACCTGGCTGCTTCTCGCTTACCAAAGCGTACTTCGTTTCCCGGGACGGGCGGCTCCCTCTTTCTTCCGGTAAGAAAGCGGTTTTTCCCTCAGGTTCCTCCCTGACCTTAGATGGAGAAATAAATGCTTAAGGAAAAGGCGCCCTCGAAGCTGACGCGTCAGTCTCTCTTATTGCCTTATTTGCACCGGCGTAAGGAGGTTCAGTCAAGTATAGTATAGTGCGGCTTATGGTTCTAGTAGCACAAAATATATAAACTATACTATAGTAGTTCACTCTAGAAGACCTAGTCTGACTATAGTTAGTAGTAGTATAGATTAGTTAGATTCGTAGAACAGAAGAAGAGCCTGACTTTCTATTAGTCAAGCGCTAGCACCCCTATAGAGTAAGGATGTCTTCTGGATAGCTGCGAAGCCTTCAATGTTGATATGGAGACTTTGCTTCCCGTTCGCTGAACTTGGGTGCTATCATCATTCCCTACGAAGGCTCTCAAGTCAGTCTTATGGTGCTATCTTGTTCTCATATGAAGGGTCTTTACACTATCTAATGGTATCAGTTTGATTAGTAAGAGAAAAGTCCTTACATTTTAGTATCTGATTTTCACTAACCGGAATACCTTTCATATGTTTTAGCCTGTTAGCCCTGCTGATGTTGTAGTAGCTAGGTGGGTTCTTCTTAGTCAGCAGCAGAAAGTGAAGGTCTGTAAGAGTATGACAGAAATTCCTGTGGTATCATTAGGCCTATGTCAGGGATTCTAGAAAAAATGACTAAAGTTTAGGATGCTTATTCATTCCAATCCTTTATAGTTGAGCTATTTCATTCCTCTCCTTTATAGTTGAGCTATTTCATTCCTCTCCTTCACAGCTTGTACTTTCTCAGCCCGGATGGGTAAAGCTATTCTAGCACTGGTTGAGACTGTCCTCTTATTTGAGGTGTTTTATAACAATAATTCTAATCAACTACCTGCTTGTTATCTAAGAGAAGTAGGGTAGCTCCATAATCATTCAAAGAGGGTTTAGCCTATAGGAGAGTGGATGGTTCTGTTACTGTAATAGCTAATCGATTCTCCCAGTAAGGTATCTCTCTACTTCTCTCTCTTTCTTGCCTTTCACTTTAGGCTTTCTTACTTCCTCTCCCTAACCTCAATCAGTGAGATATTAAGCACTCTTGCAAGGGATGCTGCTTCTAGGCAAACCTCCGGGCTGTCTCAGCACCCTACCTCCTTTATAACTGAGCGGTCATTTAGTGCCATATCTGGTGATCCTCCTCTCGACGATGAAGCTTATCCCCATTGTCTACCTTGCTTTCACCCTGTGATTTTGAGGTCATATCTAGTATTCATGGTTAGCCTCGATTGGGTTCTGCTCTCGCAGCCAGCACCGAAACAGTGCTTTACCCCTAGATATCCTATCAACTGACTAAGATTCCATACCTATCTTGGATTTGAACCTAACTTCTCAACAGACTTAGTAGAGTTCACGACCCTTGCCACTATGACTCCAAGAAAGTTTACGAGGTCAGTGAGCAGATGTCGGGCTTTCTTTTACCTCCTTTGCCCATTAGTCCGTAGTTAGGGCTTCTTAAGACAAAATAGACTGATACAATTGCATAAAACCTGTAGTAAGGAATAGTTTGATAAGAACAAGATCGGATAGTTGGGCAGGCGCTGTTAAGCCTTTCACCTCCTTCTTCTGATCATTCCACTTCTTCTTAGCGGGAACATCTCTATACTGAAAAAGAGGGAACGAAGGAAACCGACCAATCATCGTGAAGAGAACAGAGCCAAAGGAGGAACATCTCTCTGGCCCCCTTTTCTTGCTGCTTTCGGACTTGGACGAGAATGAAGAAGATCATCCTCGCTCGTAGATAAAGAAAGGAAAAAGACTGAGATGGAGCATGCTCATGACAAGATCCCGAACTCCGGGTGGCAGCGAAAAGACAGAAGTTCTAAGGTAAGCGCTGTGATCAGTTGATAAGTACGTATATCTCGATTCAGTTGCTGTTATTCGCCTTTCTTGCTAGCCTGAAGTTTGACTTGTTTTCATACACCTCTCCCTAGTTTGACCTGTTTTCATACACCCTGTCATTAGCTATCCTTCACCCTCTCCCAGTCATTAGCTATCCTAAACCTTTCTTTCATCCTGCTAGCTATCTAGTGAAAGAGAATCTGCAGGGTGTACGAATAGCACTGATCGTAGACCATCCAGATGCTTATGGGCAGAACAGAGCGATTGATTAGTTCCCGTGATCGTAGATCCACTTTATCTAATGCAACTCGGGAAGAAGCTGCTAAGATCCCGTCGCTTACAAATGCTCCAGCGTGAAAGAAAGACTTTTTTAGGTACAGGGAGAAATGCGTACAATAGTGCGAGGACGGAAAAGAAAACGACCTTCTAGTAAAGCTAAGCAGCTAGCACCTTAAATAAATTGAGAGTGAGCCGCCCGAAAGCATGAAAAATGTATGAACTCCGGAGCTAGGTTGTATGACTTCCGTCCTGACTACTAAGGCTAGCTAGTTGCCCCACCTCCTAATCAATCTTGCCTTCCTCTGGGAGAGTGAGTTTGTATGTCTTTTCCTGGCTTTCTCACTAGGCAAATTAGAAAGTCGATGCTCATATAACTGCATTTTGATACTCTCACTTTTCCCTTCGATGAGCTGATCTTGAATTGAAAAAAGTGATAGCTTATATAACTGCATTTTGATACTTTTTTGAAGACGAGAAAGAGTTAGCAAAAGCACTTTTCATCTTCGTCACTTCGGGATGGGGGGTGCTACCCTATCTCTCGAGTAGTAAGAGTATGTGAAGCCTCCTACTACTAAACAAAATAAGTATACTACTTCGTAAGGTGCCAGCCAGTTAGTTATACCCTTTCAATAAAAAAGTTCAGTAAGTCAGTTTTCTCTTTCGCTTTCAATAAAGAAGTAAGAAAGTTCGACCTTTGTCGGCTAGCTAGGAAGGCTAAAAGCTAAAAGCAAAGTCCCCGTAACTGCCTGCGAATGAAGAGCGTTCCATTTCACTCGGGCAACTCCAAGAGAGGCCGATGAAAGAGCCCACCCCGGATACGGAAGGAAGGTATGGAGATGGTGCTGCTAGAACCAAGGTGCGTAGCCCCAAACCAAAAGCCCTATTATACCACGTCTGCTCTAATCGGATTGAACTTTTATTCCAAAACGGAGAGCACAAGGTTGCTTTGGTTCGTAGCGCAATCAAGCAAGTCGCAAAGAGGTCAGCGATAGGGGAGGTGCTACTAGTTGGCTTGGTTCTTCCTTAATAGCAAACTCAGTAGCAAGAAATTTCCTCACTTTAATGAGGAAGAGTGTAAGATTACTGAAGGAGGTCATCAATTTGGAGAGTTTGCTTTTACACGAAAACATCCGACCTATACTATAAGTCGTCCGCCTACCTTTCTGATCTCCTTTCCTTATATTCATCATTTGCCTTTGACCAATTCAAGGTGAAAAATGAAGTTGATGGTGTTGAATAAGAATAAGAGTTACGTAAGTTACAGGGGGATCGCAAATCCAAAGTTTGTCTATGAAAGAGCGGATCTAATTGTATTAGTGTCTCTAATTGATTTCTTCTGTGTAATACTAATCGATAGGGCCTCTGCTACAAGATCTCGTAATTGGAACCCTTGGTTATGGACCCGAATTCATTAGTATGGAACATTTTATTTTCCAAGTGAAATCCCCTAGTATATGAAAGAGTGAAAAAGTGCTTTCGTTGTTGTGGAATAAGAAGCCTTCGTATCTTAATATAGAAAAGAAAGGCATAAGTAGCTAATCTGAGTCATTGCGTCCTCTATGAGCTGGATGTAGCGACTTTATCTCCAGCTAAGACAGATAAAAAAAAATGAGAAGGTAGCCATTTCTTTCTCTCGGTATAGCAGGCAGGATTAGAAGAATTAAGAAAAGATCTTTATGTTAGAAGGGAAGGTGCAGATGAAGTGGGCCTCTGGCCACACTACCAACCCTCGCTACGCCTTCTTTTGAAGCTCTAGTTCTCACGCCCCTTTGAGCGTGAAGCGGCTTGCTGAGATCAAATGAGATATCCCAGATAGGAAAAAGAGTATGGAAGCGAGAGCGGAGATATAGGAAAAGGGAATAGAGTTTGCCGTTGAAATGATGACTTCTGGCCTTGCCAAAGGTCGAAATGCTAGCCGCCAAAGTTCCAGTGCTACTGCTCTGCCTCAGAATATCTTGAATGGCCTCTGCCAACACGGAGGCCGCTCCTCTTTACCGTCCTATTACTCTTCAACTAGAGGATTGGTTAGACCGATTGGACAGCTTTCCTGAGCGAGGAAGGAAGAAGGAAAGACATAAAATAAAGCAAGTAACCCGAAACCCTTTAAGCACGAGATTGGACAGTTGTGATTGCGCTTTCACCCATGATGGGAGTCTTTGGGCTAGGATGCTAAAGAGATATCTATGAGACTCATTCGGCTCACAAGAAGTTTTCCTTTATCATATATTCTTTTGTTATCAAAGCTTCGGAGTTCTATTCCTTCTTTCGCATTGTCTTTTTCAATGGAAAGTAAGCACTATTCTAAGATGCTACGAATGGAAAAAAAGTATCTTGAAATAGTCGATTTAGTAGCCTACTTTGACCCACTTCCTTAGCTACCGAGCTTCAAACCCCTAATATGACATTGAACTGACTGACTTACTTGCTTAACGCGTCTGTTCTGTCTGGAAAGCCAAAGACTAACATAGGTGCTTCCTATACCGAACATTCATGAATACAGATTGAGAGAGATGGTGGCCCAAACCTAGGCTGTGACGCTTCCTCTTGAGTACACAATTCAGACTTGAAGTTCGTTTACACAGTACGAGAAAGACAATTATAAAGAATGGGACTTTCAGAACTTTTTTAGATTCTATTCTTTAATATAGCATCAACATGACAATAACATTAGAAAGTGAGATTGGCATTCATCCATCAATCGGGACTAGTCTTTATTACTTTATAAAATCAAATAAAAGTTTTTGAAATAAGTCCACATATAAGGGAGCAAGCGGAGGCTCGAAAGCCGGAGCGCGCCTTAGTGATGGAGGGGATTCGCGCCGGATGGAACAAGCGCTTTGAACCATAGACTACTGTTGCTGGAATGAAGGACCCGCTCCGGAACATAATTATGCTGCTTGCTGGGCCCTGATGGTGGAACTGGCATTTTTGGGGGGAAGAAAGCGGCCCCCTTTTTCGGCGGAGTGGGCAGCATCGCTTTCTGTCGTGTAGCCGTGATGCCATTTAGAAAGAAGAGACCAAGAAAAAGAAAAAGCAGTATTTTGCAGATTCTTGACATCACTGGAAAAGAAGTTGAGCTGTAGGCATCAAGGTAAGGGACCGAGATTATATACTGCTGCAGAAGCGGAATCGAAAGCTTGGTTGAAAGGTAAGGATAGCGTGATTGGCCGATTGGTTGGAAGGTATGCATAGCATGATTGACTGCTTGCGGGGTCGATCATGGACCACAGCTACTTGGGTAGAGACCGCTGAACATTATTTTGATGTGATGGGCTCGGATCCTTTGCATGATTTCATGTGAGGAGCCACCTTTGACGGGCTTTTCATTTGGATAGATCCAGTGGGCCTTCTTGCATGGACTTGGGCTTGCTTTGATGAGGGGTAGGCTTGTTGAATTGAAGGCATACCGCACACTGCTTCAAATAGAAAGATATTGGTTGAATCTCAAAGCCTCGCCAGAAGACGTTCCACAAAAGCATTATTTCATCTTGTTCCTTGAGCAATTGAGGAAGCGAAGCGGGCTGCTTGTCTTGCCTCGAGCCCATAAGAGAAGTACAAAATGGACTAGGATGGTGCTGTTCTGCTTAAAACTAGGCTAGGAAATGGGCCCTAACTCCACTCGGATGAGAGAGCTTCCTATAGGTTGAAAGGCCCCTCACGGAAGGAGCATTTCCTCAATCTCTAGGAGTTCGAAACCTTGCAAGCGGGAAAGCTTCTATCTCTTATAGAGAATTAAACATAGGGGAAAGAGAACTACAAGAAGTCTACAACCTTACTAATAACTAAGAAAGGTGCTTTCCTTTACTAATGCAAGACTCCTCTCATTCTCAAAGTCGCTGTCTCCGTCCCGCTATTCCTGCTTCTGGAATAGAGTAAGCTTCTCTTCTTTCGCTGCCTCTGCCTCTCCTCTGGTTTAGAACCCCCAAATCCACAATGACAATGATGCTTCAAGGTCCACCTCTTAATAGAAGACCCGATCCATCTTCTCTGAATCTCGACATTTCATCCAAAGAATAGAAAATGGTTAACACATGCCGATTGGAGAACGTATTCCCTTCCAGCTATTAGTGAAACAGGGGCCATCACTCTAATACGAATCGAAAGAATCACTATCGGGTTTGGTACCAACCAAGATTATCGTGGTTGAAAATACCATCAATTTTGAATAGTTATTAGAGCTTCTAATTAAGTCGATTAAAATAATCTTCTGATTCAATCAGTCTTATCTCGTTCATGCTCCTCACCTGAGAAGCATTTCACTAACCACCTGAGGAGCAGTAACAAGTACCTCCCTTGGGGTCGGGTAGCTACAGTCACACACAGTTCCTGTACACAGTAAGACAGTAGCAGCAGTAGCTACTGTAGCGTAAGACAGTTACTCTCACAAGTATGGTTTAAACAATGTTCTATCGGTTTGACCAGGTTTAACAAGTTTGAAACATAGGGTAGATGGTCTAGCTACCCAACTGTAGCTGCGAGTAGCTACACTGTACCTCCTTAGCCGGTAGCCAGTAGCCAGTGGGTAGGAAACCTTGCCCGCCAACTAAAAAGAGCGATTGAGAGTGGATTTCAGGTTCGATAGTGTCGAGAAGGTATTAGCCACCGGTGACCGTACTTTCGTAAAAGCACCATCGGGCGGTGGTTCCTCTTCTCTTCTTCCTCTTGAACCTCGAACAAAAAAAAGATATCGCCATCAGCTCGACTAAGAGTTCCGAATCAAAAAAGTCAACTGAACTTTACTTAAGACGAAGGAACCGAGTGCCAAAAAAACCGGTTTCGCTTCAAACTACTAGTAATTAAGACTAAAAGTAAGGAAGTCCTTGGGCCTGCGTTCATTATACCTACCCCTTTTTAAAGAACTTGATTTCAATCTCAACAAAGAAATGAAAGCATAAACTCTTTGCTTGTTGTCCTCTTACTTACTCAATTGTGGAGGTATCTCGGGTGTCTGATCCGATCAGTCTCGTGATGAAGAGAATTCCGATCTTCCACTAAGAAAGGTCTCGTCACGACAACTCAATTTGTCCGGTAAACTACTAGGGGCTCCCCATGATTTAGTAAAAGGGAGGGGAGATTTGCTCCTCATCCGGGGGTTCATTTCATTCATTATGAACTAAAAAAGGTCTTAAAAACTTCATAGAATTCAGGATCGGCCATTTCATTTGTGCTTTCAGCAAGTAGGCGACGCGAATCTATTTCTATGCTTCAATCGGCTACCAATTGCTTGGATGCGTTTTGAAGCCTCGAGATGACTTGCAGAAAAAAAGCTTTCTAGTTTGTCTTCTGTCTCCGTAATAAATGGTCCATTTATTGATGGCGAACGACGGGGATTGAACCCGCGCGTGGTGGATTCACAATCCACTGCCTTGATCCACTTGGCTACATCCGCCCCTACCCCCGCACAGGTTTCAGTCTCTATCTACGATCAGACCCTTTCTGAACTCCCCTATGACCGCTATCAAAGAGAAGCTTTTTCTTATACTATAGTTGCAAGTCTATTGTTCTCTTTCCGAATTAGGTGAAACAAAGCTTCAAACAAAGAGGTTGGGCTGTTCACTTCATTGATTTGACTTCACTTTACTTAAGATTAAAGAGAGGGGCCGGGCGGCAGTAAAGGCTCATTTAGTAGACAGCGAGCGAGCAGCAAGCACCTACTCCTATCAAAATGAAAAGCAGCAAGCTGAACTTGAATTGAAGAAGCGAGCCTCTATCAGAGAAAGGAAAGCCGTTGCGCGTTAGCGCATCCGTTTTCTTGCTCGTTAGCGCCCTTCCTTCAGCTGGCTTCGCCTTATCTATTCATCTCTTTTTCAAATGGAGATTTAGGGATCTCTCTTGTTCATAGATCTGAAACCAGACCTATCCCCGGAAGAAACCAACACTTAAAGGGTGTAAGCAACGGAAGGTTCTCACCCTGTCCCCGACATTGTTCTCCCGACGATGTCCCCTGGGCGAAAGGGGACACCATTCTCTTTCTTTCTTCAATCGTTCCGATCAGGACAAGTGGGTTGGTTCGTTTCGTCCTCCTATCTACGCAATTCTCTGTCTTCGTTCGTGATCATGTTGGGCGAAAGGTAGTTGTAGAGGAGCGGCTGTGAAAAAAGGGCTCTTCCCCCTTTCCATTGAAGTAGGGAGGGCTTCCTTCCCCGCCATTCCGGCCTATTATTGATAGGGATTTTACCGATGCTGAAGGTAGCTTGCTTACCAAGCCACCCACTTGAGAAGCTGGTCGCTAGAAAGAAGCGACGAGGAAGCGAAGCTGTCTACGAAGCTTTGCTTCTCCCCCTGTAGTCGTAATACTCGGCTCGTCGCTACTTTGATTCAAAAGGTAACCGGTGGTTCCCGACTTTCTCTGGTTTCCGTAACCGTAACCATTTTTCCGATTACATAAACCTTTTTTTTGAATAGCGATACGCTCTAAAAAAAGTGAAGGATAAGCAACCATTCTAGAAGCGGTAGCTTCCCGCCTCCTTCATTCCTACTGCCTCCTTCGGTGAGAAGTTCCCTTCCTTTTTCTTTTTATAAAAAAAAATGACTGATTGGTCTGCTCAGCAAACGCACAAAGTGGACCGCTGTTTGGCTGACCCCCTTTCCTCCCATTCGGGTTGGGTTGACCCAGAAGTACAGTAAGAAGGAATGGACCCGCTTGAGAGTCGTCTGAAGTTCACACTTGGGTAAAGACGACTGACTTGGAAACGGAACACGAACCAATTTCAGCTATTCCGGCTTCTTATTGAGCGTAGCGAAATCAAGGTTTATGAGAAAGTCAGCGAAGTTTCTATGATGTTCTACCTTTGCGTAGTCTCGGTCCACAGTGACAGTGGAAGGCTCCCGCACCTGAGCCTCGTTAGACTCAGCAGAAGTGTAAGGTGTAAGTGAAGAGAATAGAAGAGATGAAGTCCGCCCCTTAGCCTAGTCTATATCCACAGCTGACGCAACTCCGTACCGACGTCTCACTACTACTTAATTAATTAATTAACGGCTAAACTTTTTCATAACCTGAGCTTTCCTTAACCAGTTGACCTTACTTCGTAACCTTAGCCTCCCTTTCTTTATAGTTCGACTAAGTGACTTCGTAACCGAAACCTACTTTTTTTCTTACTGTAGCATGGCCTTCGCCACTTCAAACGGGCGCTTCGCCCCTCTTTTTTTTTATTTTAGAAAGAGCGGGGCCTTACTTATTCAGGGGGGTGGGGGAACCGTAGGAAGGGGGACGAACCGCCGAATTGACATCTGAAATCGCCAACAAACGAAATATTTAATTTCGTATAGAAAGAAAACGAACCACTTCTATTCTCGGAGCCCACGGAGCGGTATATGAAGAATGGCTTTTTGGTCCCTTTCGTCCAGTGGTTAGGACATCGTCTTTTCATGTCGAAGACACGGGTTCGATCCCGTAAGGGATAGGTACTCATTCCGGCCGCTTTTCAGTTAGTGTTCATTGCTGAGTGATCGCTCGCTATCTGGCTGGAAAAGGTGGTCCGGGACGTTCGTCTTCTTAAATAGGCTGATACGGAGGGGGACCCCCCCCCCAGCCTATATTCCTACTAATGTGATCCCCATTACTGATGGACAAATCTGTTTGGAAACAGAGCTCTTTGAAAGTGAAAACGGTATTCCCCCTATATATATAGCCCAAAAGAAATAGAATCATGGAATTATGCCCAAAGAAACTTAATGCTCTATTAGAAAGTAGAATTAGCAACTTTTACACGAATTTTCAATTGGATGAGATTGGTCGAGTGGTCTCAGTTGGAGATGGGATTGCACGTGTTATGGGTTGAACGAGATTCGAGCTGGGGAAATGGTTGAATTTGCCAGCGGTGTGAAAGGAATAGCCTTGAATCTCTCGAAGGGCTTGAGAAGAGGGGCAACAGGGAAGATGCCGAGAATGGCCGTGTCTATGGGGATTACCGGTCTTAGTATGAATCTGTTGCAAATGCATGTGAGGGAGGAATGCCTTCATTCAAATTTAAAACTTGTCGTCTACTTGAAGGAAATGTTTGGAACAATGCTGTTGGTAGATTCTTCCAGAAGTTTGATACGGATTTGGATATCAAAGTGCGTCTTTATATCTATATTTCTTTTTTCATATATCTCCTTTTTTTTGCATTTTTTTTTTCTATCGGGGTTCTCCTTATGGACGAACTCCAACAGGCTGTAGCCCCCTTTCTGCATGCTTCGGGCGGGGGGGTGGAAGGGTTCAATCCACCACCGGCTCCTTCGGACAATTCTGTGTTGATTTGTACAGACGAGCCAGCCCAGGAGGTTGGCGAAGTCCCGCAAAGGGCTCCTCGAGAAAAGGTGCGGCAAGCCGCATTTGATGACTCTCGGGAGATGCGATTCGCGGAGAAACACGCGCAAGCGTGTGACAAACGCATCCAAGAGATTGTGGGCCGGCGCTAAGGCCCTATTACGCAAGCGGCAGCCTTGATCTGAATATTAAAGAAGAAGCTGATATAGAAAGAGGGGTTCAGTCCTTCTTCGCGGATCTTTATAGGTTCGACACCCATCAGAGTCGTTGTCGAGCATATAAAAAGGGTTTTTTCGGCTATTGGGAAATCAAAGGAGTCCCATTTGGCAAAAATGAAGGACCTTATTGAAAATTAGTAGACTGGTAAGATAGGAAAAAAAAAGCTAACCGCAGGCCAAAAGAAAGATTGGGAATGGCTCAGACTGAAAAAAAAAAGCAGCAGGTCCTACGTTTATATCATTTTGAATTCTGATTAGCTTCACTGCTAAAAAAAATCTTCTTTATAGCGTGACTCTATATCCTTTAGGATGTAGAAATCAGGCTACTAGAAAGAAGTGTGTCGTACTGCCGACAGTTATGGGACTATAGCTTGTACAAAGGCAGGCTTAGGAGGTCTCTCGCACAGATGGGTTTGGTATTGCAAATTCATCCCTCTTCTTGATGGTATGCTATCAGTTTTAGAACCAACTGTTTGGGGTGTTGTCAATCAACAATGCTAGGTATGACAAGTGAGTATGACACCAAGAATTGACAAGCTAGCTCTCGTTCAAATAAGATCTGTCCCTGCTGGCATTATTATCCAAACCTTCTTCTCCTTCTCTTGATGTAGGAAAAAAATCCCCTTTATTTGAGGGTAATACAGAATTAGCTCTATCTTATCCAATGGGAGACTTTTGAGTTCATCCTTTAGCTGACTTATCAGAGATCGAGAGAATTGCCATAAAGTGCAGTACTTCCTCTCTTGGTGTATAGATCCTTACCATTTCTTTTCAACTATGCTTAAGGAGCCTGGCCTGTCTTACTTTCCTGCTAAAACGATACGATGAAGGCTTGATAGTTCAAGTAGTAAAGGGTAGTCAAGCTGTGGCAAGAGGAGAAAAGCAGTTAATCTAGTACCCGTGAAGTCAGGCTTTTCTAGCTAGTAGAAGGATAGAGACTAAAGAAAGTTAGTTTACCCGAAGCAGAGAGAAGAGAAAGGAAGAGTGTCTCCCATGTTTAATTCTAGCAAATCTTCTGTGGAGTAGGAGTAGCACCTAGTTGAGTAGGCAAGTAACTTCTTTCACTAGTTGAGATAGACAGATTACTCAAGGTTGTACGAGCAGGCTTCCTGGGCCACTTACCCCTAGCTTTATGCCTGACTCACTGATACGATAGGGCTTAGGCTTACTTGCTTCCCTTTCCGATAGCTGCGCCTCAAGGGAAGAACCTGCTAGCTCAGGAGTGGCATTTCACCCTAAGCACACCACTGCCATAGTGGGGCAGCCTTCGCGGGAAAACTTTATTAATAAGCAGGATCAAAGAAGACTTGCTTAATCCCCCTTCTCCCGGAACCTTTCCTCGTCTATTTGGCTATCTCGTCCTTCCTTTCCTTCTCCCCCTGAATCAGAGCGGAAAGCTCGGATTTCGCTTCATTTTCAAATTGCGTCTTTCCCGTTTTCTGCGTTCTGTTCTATGCTTGCCTATCTGCGCAATCAGTCATGGCCTCTCTGAACTTTTCGTAAATAGTCACTCACTGTCAAGGGAGCCACTTTCTTCGGGCGGCAATTCCCATCATTCGGAGTCAACGGCAGCTCGGGCATCTTGACGGGGGCATTCCGAGTCCACCGCAGATGATTGAAGAAATATCGACTAGAAAAGAGATACTACTACAAAGACTTAGTGAAAAATCCAGCGAAGACTCGATATGTACAGCTTCTTTTCCTCCCGTTGGATAGAGGAAACGAAAGTCAGCTCGACCAACCCTTGCTTGACCCGCTTACCTATGATCGGCGAATTTCTAAATCTTTGATCCCGTCTGATGAAACCGAAAATCATCATCTTGTTCTGACTGTCCCGGGAACTCTTTTCAGGCAGACCGAGAGGAGAGAGAGGGAGGAAATAACAAAGAATCATTCGGCGCGTAGTGAACTGCCAGATAGATCAGCACAGCTAGGGAAGCCGTTGAAACCCGATCATTCGAAGCAGCACAGTCAAAGAGACAGACCGAGTGCTCTATCTATAACTAGGGATGAGCTGACGACCGTATTCGGGATACCTTCACCTGGGCCAAACCCAGGCACTGGGCGTTGACCAGAACGGAGTCCTATTCCCATACTAAAGATAGCAGTCATATTAGATACCCAATAATCAGACCTTCAAAGATCAACTATGATAAGTCAGTAATTTCTTAGTAAGTCAGTTTGTAAGTCAAAGCCCATTGCTCCCCACTAAGGTTAGGTATAAGGCTAGGATCCTTAGTGGATACGTCGACGGATACATTCGTTTAGTGCGGCTGTAGTATCAGAGTCCGGGGCTTGACAGACACATGTCCGCAATAGCTAAAAACTAACGTGAGAGGGTGCAGAATGGTTATCGAAATCCTCCTAAGCTTTCACAGTTTTAGGAAAGGCCAGGCCAGCGGTCTCGCTATTCCTTCTTCAGTAAAGGAAAGAAGCCTTGATCCCAAGACTAGCTGCGGATTCTTCCTTTTATCCGGACTGACTCTAATCGTGATTTTGACTCTATTACTAGCGCCTCCCTCTGTCGCAATATAAATCGAGAATAGAGGTGACTTCGCTACCTTTCTCGGTGAAGAATATTCATTTCTTTCCAGCTTTGGTCACATAGGCTTGAACCACTCCTGGGAAACATACTTTTCTATTCTACGATCGGACTTTGCCGGGCATGAGCTACTCTCTTCTAGCCTTCCTCTAACAGGCATCGCAACTTCTTTTTCTTTCAAGCATGAGTGACCAGTCGATTCTCTAATTAAGATATAGCAGTCAACCATCAAGAAATCATCAACTATTTAATCGGGGATGAGCTCTATGGCTAATTCGTTCGGCTATTCTATGTTGTAAGGATCGACTTAAGCTTAAGCTAGAGCAGCTCCTTCAGCGGCTGGTAGTGAAAGGAACTGACGATCTTGGCTTAGTTTGCTCCTGGGGAACTTCATTTCTCGATAGTCAAGGTACCCGAAGTTAGGCAATCAGCACGAATTCCTTTAAATGGATCCCTCTCTCTTCAAGTTCAAGCTAGACTATAATATATACTAAGACAAGAAGGGAGAGAAAGCAAGTTTAGGAATGCCCTTGCTTAAGAGGAAAGACTTCTTGTTACATGAGAGGGTATGTACTGTCAGAACGAAAGGGGGAACGAACAAGCATTCATCTCTACCTCTCCAAGCGACTACTACTAAGTGGATATTCTTTTTGGAAGAAAGACCACAAACTATCACGGATACCTCTATAGGGTCTCTCCTTTCTTTTCTAAGGTATGTCACTTGTCTGTGAAAGGCTCTCTCGCCTACTCTACAAAAAGATTCAATATGAAAAAGAAGAATCACCTGGGATCGGATACATCTTCAATCCTTGAATGTCGGTTTTGCCTTTGAGTCAGTCAATCGATGAAAGAAAAAGTCGAAGGGGGCAAGGTCCTTTCCTTTATGAACCCGTAACGAAAGGTTCCGGTGAAGAGGTCTCGTAGCCAGAAGTCAATCAATCCACCGGTTCATTTTCTGATTGATTAGAAAGATCAACCCCGGCCCTAGTGAGAAGAAGATGGTTAGACGCCAATTGAAAGAGTGGTAGTTTTATCCATGATGACCGGGTGGCTCTCTTTGCCCTTTCGATCTACTTCCTAAACTAAAGGAAGATCTAGCTGTGGATGATGTCCCAGCTGGAAAGTAAACCTTTTCATATTCATGCCTGCCCTATTGGAGATTCCAACTATATATGCATTTATGCATTTTCTTTTTATGCGACAGGTATGTGACCTTAGGAATTAGGTTCGGGAGTTGCTTTAGCAATTTAAGCTGGCTCCAGGTGTCAGTAATAGAAAAAGATTGGATTGGGAAAGACCATGGAGGTTGACAAACCAGGGGAAGCCTCTCATCGAGAAGAAAAAAGAAAATAGGACAATAGCTGACTAAACCTCTGAGCTCTTTTTCTGTAAAGATCCTTTTCTTATTCTTAAAGGGACATTTCCGCACTCATTTCAGATCATCAGATCATAGAGGTCGGGCTTCAGTCGAACAACCCTTCTCCCTCCCTTCCACCGATGAAACTACTCTTGCAAAGTAAAAAAGTCGTATAACGTTCCTTCCAGTCGAATAGAATCTATTAAAGCAAAGCCAAGAGGCGATAGCGGATCTGTCTGAGGGCATCTGGAATTGTCTGTTTCGGTATTCACTCTTGTAAACGGTCGCAAACGCTCATCTGTCCACGAATAAGGTTCCCTTCTTTTATTCAAGATAGCTTTTATTCAATTAGGGCGAATACCCCTTTTTTTCTTTTCCGAATTTCTTTATTGAAAGATATGCTACTTCCCGGTCGAGATGTCTGAGGGAAACTTTTTTCGGTATCAACAACTGTCGCAACGGTCCTGTAACTGTGGAAAAGGGTCCTGTGTTTCAATCACTTGAATCGGTTTATTAGTTATTATATAATATTATAACTGTAGGTTCGGCAGTACAGGGTAGGTGGGTGCAAAAGAAAGATAAGCTTGAGATGCTACAATAGCTTCAGCCTGATCGATCCGCCTTTAGTATTGGTAAGTTCCCTTCTTAGTCTCTATCGCTAGAAGGCCCTTTCTTTTTAGTGAAAAGGAAACTGAAAAAGAGCTTATAAGGTAAGCCCTTGCTTGTTCTTGTGCTTCCGTTCAAGATCTCCCCTCTCCATTCTTTGAGTTCGCATTAACATTTCCCATTACTCTGTCTTGTAGGGCTTGTAGGGCATTTCTATGTAGCAAGAAGCTCTGTTCAATCAGGGACAGGGAACTGAAGCACGAAGAACTATCGAGAATAGCGCCTTTCTTTTAGGCATATAAGTAAAACTGGAATGATACCCTCCGGGTTAAGCGATTGAAGTATTCATGACTTCCCTCTCTCCTGTAGTAGCACTCTATTTACTAGTACTGATTAGTACTAAAACTCGCTTCAAGCTCAGTTAGTCAAGGAATCCGGAGATAGGTTCACCTGTTAGAAGTTTCGATCTATGGGCTTTCTTTATTTAGTAACGAGCTTTGTTAAAGAGATTAGAGAGGGGCTGTAACAACGAAAGAGAAAAGGTTTTCTTTTAAAGCTATGGAGTGAATTCAGAATTCAAGAGGAAAGGATTAGTTGTTTACTTTTATGGAAGCTAAGGCAAGAAGTCAATCACTTTCAGTATCTCTTGCTTCTTTGGTTAGTTCAGTACGAGTGGCAGGCTCAAACTGGCACAGGCAATATGTATATAATAATAAATAGGCGGTAATAAAGTCAAGCTTTTGCCAGAGGATGAGTCTTTCTCCTCCGCTGTGAACGCTATTATCTCAGAAGCTCAGGCTGTTGCACGCCTTACATCTCAGATTGCATCTTCGCCTCCACGAAAGAAGAATCAAAGAAGTCAAGTTCCATGGGCATCCTCCGAAGTCTCATCTCAATCCTGCGCTTTCTAAGGGAAGGCTTTAGCTTTCCAATCGTAGGCCTGGGCCTTCTTTCTTGACCCTTTACCGGAGAGGCAACCGTCTTGTCTTAACTGTCCCGAGCTGGGTTGTGCTCATTAAAATAGTTGTCCTAAATGCCCCTTTTTAGCTGTCGCGGGAAGTGAAGCAAACTCGACCAAAGGACAAGTCTGTTCCTCCTTCGTTTTCTGTTCCCGATTCAATCTTCACCTTTCCTGAATGAAGAAAGAGAGTGAAAGAGAAGATATCAGCGCAATAGGTACAGAGGGGAGAGAAACTGTCTTCGTTCGGTTCGGCAGAAGAAAGCCGAGAAAACAAATAGGAAGAGCACTAACTAATTAAGTAAATATATAAAAGCTATCACCACCTCGAGCAGTAAAACAAAGTCGTTATGGCTATGTTACTAACATAGACAACTATGAATGGTATTCATTGACAGGAGTGACCGCTTTCTAGTCGTAGTTGGTACCCGCCCCTGTTCACTTCAGCATGCAAGGAAGACCCTCGGGAAGAATCAAAGGTTTTCTCCTCTGCAAAGCTATCAATGCTTTAGTCAAGATCTTTAGCAGTCGATCGTTCATTTTCTCTCTCGGGAGACATGGCTTCAATTCAATCATTCTCTCCGGCTTTTGAGATAGTCCTTTGATAGAGCAGCCTGGTTGGAAAGGATCTTGTACCTGCCATGTCAAGGTAAGGGCATCTCGCATATCAAGTTACTCTATCGATTATCGATAGCGTAATATAGCCCAACACAGAGAAGGAACAGGGTCGGTAGGTAATTCATCTTCGTTTGGATAGCAGTACGGTACACGCATCAAGATACGTGCTTTTCCACTCGAACCATAACCGGAACACCTAAACCTGACACCCGCATACCGCATATGCCATTGGTTTGTCGGTCGTTGTGTAGAAGTTCATTCGTGGTAAGCCACGTAAGGAAGGGCTCGCCGGTACCTTACAATTATTTGAAAGAGATTCACGTCGCCAGGGAGTACGTGTCACGAACGATTCGTTGGTCGGGTATAGGCGAAGACGGCTTGATAACGTCACTTCTCGGCGGAAATAGCAAGGGAGTAAGGATAGCGGATCACTTTCTGTTTCAGAAAACCGTTTTCGGGGACAGTCCATCCGAAAGAAATTTTTCAAATTGAATAATTCGGAAGAGAGGAAAGCAAAAGGCCAGGCATTGGACTAGTGGAATGAAACCTTATCCCATTATGGAGTGAGAACCCGATATTCTTTTATCAAAAGACATGGCCTCCCCTAATGGACTTTGGAACAGATACACGAGCCACTATCTTAGAGACCATCTTTCTTGATCGAAGCCCCATCCAAAGGTATACGCTTTAAAAGAAAGATACACCAATCATGTGCGGGACGAAGCAAAGCATTCGGGATAGTGAAAAACTCGCAACTTCCCCGATCTTTCCTTAAACCAACCCCAATGGGAAATTTACTCAATAGGCTGCTCTCTCTGAGTGACTAAGGAAGTCGGAATGATCCCAAAAGAAAGAAGATAAAAGATCTCTCAAGACCGATTCTCTCTATCTCTTTAGCCCCACTGCCAAATGAATGTGTTCTTCCTATGGCCATTTCCAGGCCTTTTTAGGCCAGTCAACATGCATATAGGTTAACTCTTTGATCTGCAGAATAAGGCCTACGAGCTCTCTCTTTTCTTTTATGGCAGAGATCTCTCCACACCAAGGAACCAAATCACAATGGATCGAACAACTGGAAATGATAACAGAATGCATAGGTCATTAGAAGGAGTTCCAATAAGCGGATAAATATAGTATATCACCTTACTTCTTTCGTCTATGAGGAAGAAATAAAATGGAAGAACCCGCGGATATGTGCAAAACTTCAATTCTTGTTAGCCGGAAAATGGCTCGTGGTAAAGACAAGATATACTTTGACCAGACGTGCTCGGAATCTTTTTGTCGATTCGGGGGAAGTTCTCGTTCCTTCACCTCTACAATTCGGTAAAGCGGCTTCGCCTCCTCGCTTTTGTTCAATTATAAATAAATAACCACTTTAATGGAGATTTATAGCATCATTCAAGTAAATACAGATTAAGATCGTAAAAACATAAGCTTGTAATATAGCTACACCTAATTCCAGACCTGTTAATGCAAGAACTATAAATAAAGGACCAAGATCCCCTATAAAAAACAAAATATCATTCATACATAGCATAGTCCAAGCGAACCCACTTAAAATCTTTACTAAACTATGACCGGCCATCATATTAGCAAATAAACGTATTCCTAAGCTTAATGCGCGAAAACAATAAGAAATTAGCTCAAGGAGTACTAAAAAGGGTGCTAACGGCAGTGGGACTCCTGCGGGTAATAAGAAGCTTAAAAAATGAAGCCCATTTCTTTGAAATCCCACTATAGTAATGCCAATAAAAAGAGAAAATGAGAGACCTAAAGTAATGAGAAAATGACTTGTAACTGTGAAGCTATAAGGTATCATACCCTGAAGATTACAAAATAACAAAAAAGTAAAAGTGACCAAGATGCAAGGGAAAAACTTTTGTTTAACATTTCCGGAAAGACCGCCTATTTGTTCGTTTACCAGGTTCAGCACGAAATCATAAATAAGCTCTACCAAGGATTGCCAAGCATTTGGTACTAAGTTTCCTCCTCCTTTTTTAGTAACAAAATGAATCAGAAGTAGGACCAAACTGAGAGTTAGCAGCATAAACAAAGAGGAATTTGTGAATGAGAAATACAAGTTTCCTATCTTCATAGGAATCAATGGGAGAATGGAAAATTGCTCAAGTGGGCTGTTGGGCGTAATCGTAAGAAACACTTTTCATTTCATCCCTGTAGTTCCGCTTCTTGCTCTAAAAATTAGGAAAGACTTGTCGGAAATCGCCAGTTGGCTTGGTCCGACCAAGAAAGGCATGGGACTCTTTGGGCATTTGGATCCTTCCTCTCGACAAAACAGAAAAGAAAAAAAAGAAAGAATCCACACATCACAAGAAATTGAGAGTTTCTAGTAATAGTAGATACGTTTGACTTTCAACGCCTAGCCAACACAGATCGTGATACATCGCCGCAAGCAAGTGCACGTTGTCCCCCGGCACCAAGGCGTCTATGACGTCATAGGCATTCTTTCCGGGCGGCAAGACCACATTATTCTCGTGAAAGAGCGGCGTTATGACTCTTTCGCTCAGCTGCTCCTTTATGGTATTTGCAACTGACTCATCCACTTTCTCCGTATAGTTGTGGATTGTTAAATTGCGTAGCCGGGCGACTCGCCAGCTGGCTATGATTTGGAGAGCTGTGGGTAACGCTAACCCCGAAAGAAGTTGGAGGGTATACTCTAGGATGGTATCGGACATCTCAATGTAATAAAGACTTTTTGAGAAATTCAAATGTTAGAACTCCAGTACGTATGAAACCAAAAGAAAAAAAAATGCAATTCTTCCGAACCCATCCACGAATAGCTAGAAAACCCTTTTTCTTTATTTACGATAATTTATGTGCTTCGGTGTTTTTCCACTTGGCTGTACAACATGAGTTTCAGGCCGACAATGAAAAACTCCACCAAAAAAGTCTTCGGGTAGATTTGGGATTTGATTAGATAACGTTAAAACTTTGTTTGGAAGTAAGAAATGGTTTACGTTTGTCGTAGCCAATCCTGTTGGCGCTTTGAACTGAAGTATGAACGAACGCCCTCATCTTCGGGTGACTCTCGTTTAGAGGAAATTGGAACCTACCCACTTCTTTAGGCTCCCCACCTTAAATGGGCTGGGCTCTACTTCGCAAATGAA
>JARVZY010008048.1:0-20547 GCA_030686995.1 Artemisia argyi | reverse complement strand
GGAAAAATCACCCAAACCTTAGGTGGAAAAAAATCAAGCCAATTCTTCCAATCCGCCTAATCGTTACAAACCAAACGGTCCACCCTCCAACCGTACTTTCAACAACAATCCTTCTAACAACTATGGTAGTACCAACAATCTTGAAGGATTGATGTCTAAGTTCATGGCATCTCAAGAGGCTCGCATAGCTAGGTTTGAAGCCGAATTCAACCAACAACAAACGGAGATGACCAACAAGATAGACAACTTGTTGAAAGCCCTCAACAACCAAGCGTTAACTACACCTAGGAAGGACACTAGGGACGCCAATAACGGAATCCAAATTAAGGACCCCTCATCATCCAAACATGTCCACTTTGTCAATGTTGTCACCATTAAGCCAAAAGATAAGGATATAGAAGAAAGTGACAAAGATGAAGTTGAAGTAGAAACCGAGACTAGGGATGAAATTAGGGAAGTTGAGGTTAATAGTGTAGAGGAGTTAGAGGAAGTAGAGACTATAGAAAAGCACTTTGATAAGTTGCCCACCAAGGAAGAACGGGAATACCATATGGATTTATTTGATGGCCCCGAGACACCATATATCCTTGGCACACCCCTTATCAAAATGGGAGACCCCTCTAACATCAACATACCATGCAACATCGGGCATATGCATATATGGAAAGCTTATATCGATCTTATATCCCCTATAAACATCATGATCTAGGACTTATTATAATTGGGTGATGAAGAAACAACTTGGTTATAGGATGATGCCCAATAAGAATTTGATAAGTAATTTTGTAGGAAGAGTGAAGGGATTGCATGTGATTATAAGTAATTTCACCTATGAGATCGATTTTATGATAGTAGAAGATACCCGTCCGGTGATAGATGATTGCCTAAGCCAAGTAGTATTCGGAAAACCATTTGTTGAGGCCACTAGGATGAGTTATGATCCGACTTTAGGGATAGTTAGGTTCAAGGAAGAGAATGATGAGATTGCCTAACAAATGCCCTACAAGATTGAGCAATACCGCCTCTTAGCAAATATAGAAAAGGAACACAAACAAGCAGCTTACTATAGGAATGATGAGGATAGACGTAGAGGAGTAGAGTATGTGATGAATAGGATGCTTGGTTTCTACAAAGAATGCTTGCAACTAAGTCCGGAATACAAAACTGGTGTAGGAGATGACCTACAAAGTGAAACCAACAATGAGGTCACGTAGTAACCCATGACCTTGAGTCTAGCTACAAGACTCGTAAATAAAGAAAAGCGCTTCTTGGGAGGCAAGCCATGATTTGTGAGATTTTTATTTTGTTTGTTTGTTATTTGCTTCCGTATGCATGCTTTATTTTATTGTTGGTAGATCATGTTTCAAAACTAGAATAGTGAAAATACTTTATTTTATTGTTTGGCTTAGTCTTAACTTCATCCAAAGGTAATTTTGCAAAAGATAAGTGTAAGGGGAAACCCCAAAATATGTTTCTAAGAAACAAAACCGATCATGATTCTCCACAATATTAAGTGAACATGTATATTCGTATTTATTAGAGTCAAATGCTTGTATCGAGTCATAATGAAGTTTTGCAGGATTTTCCAGGAAGTAAGACGAAGTTTTTCCAGAAATTTTCCAGAAACTTAACATAAGAATTTTAGCAAGTCACTTCTGACGGCGTCACGAGTTTCCTCTTGACGGCGTCACGTGTAAAAATCTGGAAATTTTATCAGTTTTGTTTTTCTAACGGAGTATTAAAGTTTTTGTTGAATTATTAGTTTTATAATCTCCAGGAAATCTGCAAACGTCATTCCACAAGCATTATATCTTATTTTGTTTTCTAGGATTTATTAGCATATGTAGATTGCCGCCGATTTTATGCGAGGTTGCCTTGTCTGTTTTCTCAGGTTTTACAGGTTCTGTATGACAAGAAGATGATTATTTTTCTGGAAGGGAAGCTTTGATTGTTCATTTTCTTAGAGGAAGATCTAACATAGCCACCTTATTATCCATACCGAGCGAATCAGGGGAGTATTTGATTTCATTCTTTTTACTTATTTCACTTTTACATTTTTTACTTGAACATTGGGGACAATGTTCATCCTAAGTGTAAGAGGAGGGTAAAATGATGATACCTTACAGATACACTTTCGCTTGAGTTTGTTTGTTTGATGGTAGATGTGTAATAAAACTATGAGAAATACTTGTTAGTGTAATTTTAGCTCCAAATTTAAATTTTTTTACAACGTTTAGGAGTGAAACTTTAGCCATAGCAAGCGTCTCATGGATAGGAGATTGTATGACTAGCACAAAACCGTACCATTCAGAAAATTTTTCCACCCAAATATGTGAGGTTCGCCTTTAGATTTGATAGGAAAAGCATTTACTATTAGTGCTTATGAGTGTACCAGTAGAATTTAGATTCTAGAACTTGCGTTAGTGATGCATCCCGAGACCGCTAGTGAGACTACATTCGTGTAGTAGGATTTACTACATGATAAGAGGCATTAGGATCACCCTTTTGTTAAACCCGTATTATAATTACTTGACCATTTAAGTCATATTATTTGACTAGTTAAGTCAATTAATTTTTCTCACACCTTAGCGTTGTACTCATTTTTAGTACATGAAACCCTTAGTACACCCCTCCGAGCCTATCTTTTCGTTTCTAACTTTAAGCATCTTACTTAAAGGAAGAATTTGTGACACCCCACTTAAATGTACACCCAAATCGCCTTAGCCTTCCGTGTATGCACTCATCTTTAGTGCATTATTATTATGTGTTAAACCCTAAGTTAACTATCTAATTGATTACATGGTTGCTAAGTCGAGTCATATCCTTTAACATATTGTTTTAGGACGATTGGGACTCATAGGTAAAGTACTTATTTTATGGAGTAATGGGGAAGAACATCATATTATTACCCCCATATGTGCGTTAATCTTAAAAGTACTCCAAGTGTTTTGATTTTCTAAATTCGAGTCATTAGATTAGTCTATTGTAAAGTATGTAAAAATTCAAGTGTAAGGGGAATTTACATTCCCTATGATGTATTATTTTGGATGGTAGGGTAATAATGTATGCCAAAAAAAAAAAAAAAAAAAAAAAAAAAAAAAAAAAAAAAAAAAAAACCGGACTACCATCCCGTTTCATTCTATGTTTTTGTTATTTTTCATTTATTAGCTTAAGTCGAGTCTAGTCTTGGCTTAGCAACGCCATATTGTACATGTAATTAACCAAGATTATTAACTCGCCACCAGTAAAGACTGCCTATATCCAACAAAACCGTGTATTCCATATCCCTACACCTAACGTTACAACCCTTTAAAAGACCTCTTTGATAGTTTATCCTAGGTGCTTACGCCATGTGGTGGAGGTTTGAACATTTCCCAAGCCTATGGTAATCTATTTTGCTATGACAGGTAGTGAGAGATATTTTCCGTTTCCATATTGTGATATTACTTTATTACACCCGAGAGATGTGAGTATCTAAACACGGTTTGTGAGGTGCTAGTATATGACCTCCGTGCTTGTCTTTGGTCTTTAGTGGAATGATTATTTGTTGTAATTACTTTTATGTTAGTGTTAAATGACCCCTAACTTGTATTTTGATTAGAATAAAAGCGCATTTGCTTGAGGACAAGTAAATCTCAAGTGTAAGGGTATATGATGAGGCGAAAAATGAACAACTTTTAAGGGTTCATTTAAGCCCGGAATTGAATTTATTTGATCAAATATTTCCCTAAATCGTTCCTTTTGTGATTTTAGGTACTTGGGAGTGAATTCTGGAAAAAGAAGCAATTCGGACGTTTTTGGAGCATAAAAGTAAAGAAAACGGCAAATACTTAATTTTCCATGCTGAGTACAGTACCTGACGGCGTCAAGAGGAAAATCATGACAGCGTCAAGAGTAAAATCCATGACGACCCAGTGAAAACCTGAAGGCGTCACAAGAAGGGCGTCAAGACTATTTTTGGTGACGGCCTGCATATGGAGTATACATGACGGCGTCAGACCCAGATCTAGGCAGTCCGAGAAACTATTTGGCGGCGAGATGACGGCGTCAGACTTTTGTTCTTGACGCCGTCACCTTTCAAAATCTATATATAGTTGATGAGGCGAAAAATGATCCGTTTTTAGGGGGTCATTTAAGCCCGAATCCGACTTTATTTGATCAAATATTGCCCTAAATCGTTCCTTTTGTGATTTTAGGTGTTTGGAGAGTGAATTCTGGAAAAGAGGCTATTTTGGACGTTTTTGGAGCATAAAGTGAAGAAAACGACAAAGTACCAAAAATCCAAGCTGGAAATACAAGGTGACGGCGTCAAGGGTTTTCTCTTGACGGCGTCAGACATGAAGATTAATTTACCGTAGCTGGTGACGGCGTCAGATGGAGAGGTGACGGCGTCAAAGTGGCCAAGAATAATTTACCGTGGGTGGTGACGGCGTCACATAGGCCGTCACGATTGGATCTAGGGCGTCCGAGGAAGTGTATGGCGGCGAGTTGACGGCGTCAGATTTAACTCTTGACGCCGTCAGGACGATTTTCCTATATATAGTTTTCTAGTTTTTTCATAAAAAGAGGAGAAGTTTTGGTGAAACCCTAAAGACGATTTTGGTGCCTCTTTTACAGGTTTTTCAAGGGTTCCAAACCCTTGAGACCTTGCATTGTAATTGAGATAAGTATACTCTTAATTCAATCAATATGTCTATGTGTTGGTTGTTTATCTTTTGTTCTTATCTTAATTCTACTATGCTAGGCTAGATCTCTCTTGTGTTTGCTTAGATCTAATGAAACCTAGATGTTGATTATGTGTTGATTACTTGTCTACTCTTGTTTTGAATGAATGATTTATATGTTAGGCTTAAGAAAACTGGCAGATCTCCAAATGGTAACATGCTTGAACGTCTTAAGAAACATGAACCGAGGCGTACTAGGTCTTTATTGGTTGTATTTAATGCATGAGCCACTGTTTACAATCCCTATAGTTGTGCTGGGTCATGGTGTAGGAGGAGATAAGAGCTCATAGAGTTGGGGAGTTATGTATGCCACTCCACGAATGGTATTAAGGAATACAACCCGTCATTCATACAAGTGTAACAAGTAATTGACATGTAAAAGATATCTAGGGAGTAATGAAGTCTATGTAAACACAATTTCTCCAATTACTGCTCACAACCTTAGTTTAATTAGTTTAATTTCATTTTTATTATTTTATTTTGATTGCATCTTAGCTTTGGGTTAGTTGATTAGCAACTAATTCCGCCCACTCTTTCAACATGCTAGGCTAGATCTATCTTGTGTTTGCTTAGATGTAATGAAACCTAGATGTTAATTATGTGTTGATTACTTGTTTATAGTTGTATTGGATGAATGATTTCAATGTTAGGCTTAAGAAAACTGGCAGATCTCCATTGTGTAACATGCTTGAACGTCTTAGGAAACATGAACCAATGTGTACTAGGTTTTTATTGGTTGTATTTAATGCATGGGCAAATTCTAGTGATCCCATGTTAGTAGCTTCTTAGCCGGCTCGACATAGGAGTGAAGTAGGCGCTCATAGGATTGGGGAAGTAAGTACGCCACCCCATGAATGGTATTAAGGAATACAATCCGTCATCCACGCAACTATAACAAGTAATTAATATGTAAAAGATGTCTAGGGAGTAATGAAATCTAAGTAAACACAATTCTCTGATATTTTGCTCACAACTCTTGTATAATTTAGTTTATTTTCATTTTTAATATTTTATTTTGATTGCATCTTTAGTATTGGGTTAGTTGACTAGCAACTAATTCCGCCCAACTCCTTCAAACCCGAGATTTTTAATTGCTTTCATAAAAATAAAAAAGAATCATCCCTCATTTCTAGACCTAGTCTTTAGGTTTTCTAATCCTAGCGACACTATTCATAGTTGAACGATCAATCCCCCGGTACTTGTCACTATACTATACTGCATCGATCAGGTACACTGCCTGGTGGGGGTTGTAAGCTTCTCGAGATCCCTCGAGAGGTAAAGCCTGGTGCAATTCCCACGCTACCAGACAGTTGCATGCTACTTTGAAACTCACATGCCCGCACATTTTGAATTTATACACTATTTGTGTATAGGCTTTTGCATTGAATTGGACAGTTATACTTTGACCACTTTTGCATTGAGTTTAGGGATGTTGAAACGCTTACCTACCATAAAAATGACATCTATAAATAGGATACACTTTACAATAGGCAAAGTGATGTGTGGGAATCGCACCTTGCTTTACCTCTCGAGGGATCTCGAGAAGCTTACAACCCCCACCAGGCAGTGTACCTGATCGTTGTAGTATAGTATAGTGACAAGTACCGGGGGATTGATCGTTCAGCTTAGGAATAGTGTCGCTAGGATTAGAAAACCTAATTTACTAGTTCTAGAGGTGAGGGATGATTATTTTTGTGTTTTTATATTTTTTAGAAAGCAAGTAAAATCTCGGGTTTTGAAGGAGTGGGCGGAATTAGTTGCTATTCAACTAAA
Organism: Artemisia argyi; assembly: GCA_030686995.1. Lineage (NCBI taxonomy): Eukaryota > Viridiplantae > Streptophyta > Magnoliopsida > Asterales > Asteraceae > Artemisia > Artemisia argyi. The sequence goes on along the minus strand of JARVZY010008048.1, from coordinate 14,050 downwards.
CCAAAACTAAGATGCAATAAAAATAAAATAATAAAAATGAAAATAAACTAATTATCCTAAGGTTGTGAGCAGTAATTGGAGAAATTGTGTTTACTTAGACTTCACTACTCCCTAGATATCTTTTACACGTTAATTACTTGTTATACTTGTATGGATGACGGATTGTATTCCTTAATATCATTCGTGGGGTGGCATACATAACTCCCCAACTCTATGAGCTCTTATCTCCTCCTACACCATGACCCAACACAACTATAGGGATTGTAAACAGTGGCTCATGCATTAAATACAACCAATAAAGACCTAGTACGCCTCGGTTCATGTTTCTTAAGACGTTCAAGCATGTTACCATTTGGAGATCTGCCAGTTTTCTTAAGCCTAACATATAAATCATTCATCCAAGAACAAGAATAAACAAGTAATCAACACATAATCAACATCTAGGTTTCATTAGATCTAAGCAAACACAAGAGAGATCTAGCCTAGCATAATTGAATTGAGACAAGAACAAGAGATAAACAACCAACACATAGACATATTGATTGAATTAGAAGAACACTTATCTCAATTACAATGCAAGGTATCAAGGGTTTGGAACCCTTGAAAAACCTGTAAAAGAGGCACCAAATTCGTCTTTAGGGTTTCACCAAAACTTCTCTCCTTTTAATGAAAAAACTAGAAAACTATATATAGGAAAAGTAGGCTGACGGCGTCAAGAGTTACATGTGACGCCGTCACCTCGCCGCCATATACTTCCTCGGACGGCCTTGATCTACTTATGACGGCCTATGTGACGCCGTCACCGACCACGGTATTTTATTCTTGCCACTTTGACGCCGTCATGAAGGCGTTTGACGCCGTCACCACCTTCGGTATTTTAATCTTCATGTCTGACGCCGTCAAGATATTACTCTTGACGCCGTTACCTTGTATCTTCAGCATGGAAATTTGGTACTTTGCCGTTTTCTTCACTTTTATGCTCCAAAAACGTCCAAAATGGCTTCTTTTCCAGAATTCACTCTCCAAACACCTAAAATCACAAAAGGAACGATTTAGGGCAATATTTGATCAAATAAATTCGGATTCGGGCTTAAATGACCCCCTAAAAACGGATCATTTTTCGCCTCATCATATACCCTTACACTTGAGATTTGCTTGTCCTCAAGTAAATGCGCTTTTATTCTATTCGAAAGACAAGTTAGGGGTCATTTAACACTAATATTAAAGTAATTACAACAAATAATCGTTCCACTAAAGACCAATAGACAAGCACGGAGGTCATACACAAGCACCTCACAAATAGTGTTTAGATACTCACATCTCTCGGGTGTAATAAAATAATATAACATTATGGAAATGGAAGATATCTCTCACTACCTGTCATAGCAAAATAGATTACCATAGGCTTGGGAAAGGATCAAACCTCCACCACATGGCGTAAGCACCTAGGATAAACTATCAAAGAGGTCTTTTAAAGGGTTGTAACGTTAGATATAGGGATATGAATTACACGGTTTTGTTGGATAAAGGAAGTTTTACTGGTGGCGAGTTAACAATCTTGGTTAATTACATGTACAAGATGGCGTTGCTAAGCCAAGACTAGACTTGACTTAAGCTAATAAATAAAAAATAACAAAAACATAAAATGAACATAGAATAAAAACGGGATGGTAGTCCGTATGTTTTTTTCTCTTTTTTCTTTTTCTATTTTTTTTTCTTTTTTTTTTTTTTTTTGCATACACTCTTACCCTACCATCCGAAATAATACATCATAGGGGTATGAGCATTCCCCTTACACTTGAATCTTTACATACTTTACATTTAACTAATCTAATGACTCGAATTAAGAAAATCAAAACACTTGGAGCACTTTTAAGATTAACGTACATATGGGGGTAATAAGTGATGTTCTTCCCCATTACTCCATAAAATAAGTACTTACCCATGAGTCCCAATCGTCCCAAAACAATATGTACAAGGATATGACTCGACTTAGAAACCATGTAATCAATTAGAAAGTTAACTTAGGGTTTAACAAATAACAATAATGCACTAAAAATGAGCGCATACACGGAAGGCTAAGGCGATTTGGGTGTACATTTAAGTGGGGTGTAACAAATTCTTCCTTTAAGTAAGATGCTTAAAGTTAGAAACGAAAAGATAGGCTCGGAGGGGTGTACTAGGGGTTTCGTGTACTAAAAATGAGTACAACGCTAAGGGTGTGGGAAAAATTAGTTGACTTAACTAGCCGAGTAATATGACTTAAATGGTCAAGTAATTATAATACGGGTTTAACACAAGGGTGATCCTAATGCCTCTTATCATGTAGTAAATCCTACCACACGAATGTAGTCTCACTCGCGGTCTCGGGATGCATCACTAACGCAAGTTCTAGAATCTAAATGCTACCGGTACACTCATAAGCACTAATAGTAAATGCTTTTCCTATCAAATCTAAAGGCGAACCTCACATTTTTGGGTGGAAAATTTTTCTGAATATACGGTTATGTGCTAGTCATACAACCTCCTATCCATGAGCGCTTGCTATGGCTAAAGTTTCACTCCTAAATGTTGTAAAAATTTTTAAATTTGGCATTAAAATTACACTAACAAGTATTTCTCATAGTTTTATTACACATCTACCATCAAACAAAACAAACTCAAGCGAAAGTGCATATGTAAGGTATCATCTTTTTACCCTCCCCTTACACTTAAGATGAACATTGTCCCCAATGTTCAAGTAAAGAATGTAAAAGTGAAAAAGTAAAGAGAATGAAATCAAATACTCCCCTGATTCGCTCGGTATGGATTTTAGGTTGACCAGGTTAAATCTTCTTCTAAGAAAACGAACAATCAAAGCTTCCCTTCCAGAATATAAATCATCTTCTTGTCATAAATAACCTGTAAATCCTGACAACAGTAGACAAGGCAACCTCGCGTAAAATCGGCGGCATCCTATATAAGTTACTAAATCCTAGAAAGCAAAGTAAGATATAATGCTTGTGGAATGAAGTTTGCAGATTTCCTGGAGATTATAAAACTTAATAATTCACAAAAACCATAAGACTCCGTTAGAAAAACAAAGCCGGTAAAATTTCCAGATTTTTGACTCCTGACGCCGTCAAGAGTAATACTCTGACGCCGTCAGAATGGACCTGCAGAAATTCTTATGTTAAGTTTCCGGAAAATTTCTGGAAAAACTTCGTCCTACTTCCTGGAAAATCTTGCAAAACTTCATTATGACTCAATACAAGCATTTGACTCTAACAAATACGAATATACATGTTCATTAAATATTGTGGAGAATCATGATCGGTTTGTTTCTTAAAAACATATTTGGGGTTTCCCCTTACACTTATCTTTTGCAAAAATACCTTTAGGTTGGAGTTAAGACTAGGCCAAACAACATAATAAAGTATTTCCACATTTTAATTGAGAAACATGATCAACCAACAATAAAAATAAAACATGCATACGGAAATAAATAACAATCAAACAAATAAAATCACACAAAACATGGGTTCCCAAGAAGCGCTTTTCTTTATTTACGAGTCTTGTAGCTAGACTCAAAGTCATAGGTTACTACGTGATTCGGGTGAGTTCCTCATTGAGGACATCTTTGGGATCGAACTTAGGTTTCAACTTCCTATCGGTTTCCTTAGTGTGGTATGACCTTTCAAACTTTTCTCCATCCGGATCATACAAGGTCATTCTAATATGCCATGACCCGTCACCTTCTTTAGGTGGCTTGTCCCACCTCCATTTACACTTATCCCCCTCTCTTTTCCATTTATTCCTTTCTATGTTAATGGGCATCACGCTTAATAACTCAATCATTTTCCTAAAGACTAACGGGTCCTCAAAGGGATCTAACTCTTCATCTCTAGCTATGAGTTGTTCTACCGAATGTGTCTTTTCAACAAAGTCTTTTTCTAGATAGAATGGGCATTGAGGTCCTATAAAGTTCCTTTCTATCCAAAGTCCATATCTAGATGGTCTCCTATTCATTTCTACCCAATGCGGTGTTGGTTCATCATCACAATCATAACTATGCTTCTTAACATCATACACCGACCAAGTATCGCCTTCTCCTACCGCTATCTTGGATTCCTTGCAATCTATCATGGCACTAGCGGTTGCTAAAAATCCTCTTCCTACCAATAATGGGCATGTAGTGTCACTAACCATGTCTAGGACGTGAAAATCCGCTAATATAGTTAACCTTCCTACGTGAACAACTACATCCTTAATCATTCCAACCGGGTGGGCAATACTCCCATCCGCTAGCCCTATCAATACCTCCATTTCCTCTAACTTTCCTAGCTTAAGAGCGGTGAATAAGGATAAGGGAATCAAGTTGAGGCTTGACCCTAAATCGGCTAGTGTGTCGAAAGCTTCGGATCTTCCTATCTTACAAGGCAAAACAAATATACCCGGATCATCAAGCTTTTTAGGCAACTTGTTTTGAACGAAGGTGGTCCCATTTTTACCTAGCTTATACTTCTCATATTTTTCTAGGAGGGCACTATAGTAAGGAGCACGCGCTAAGACATCAATGACGGGGCGTTCAAGGTGAAGTTCTTTGAATTCATCGTCAAGGTCTTGCGTAAGAGGTGTTTCAACTATGCTTTTGACCGGCTCTATAGTGGGTGTTTTAGTTGATTGGTCCTTTTGGGGAACTTGGTGTTGTTTGAAACACTTGCTCGTTGATTTAACCGAGTAGTATTGTGGACACGAAGTGGGTGACGAAACTGAAGATATGGCATTAACGTTTAGTTTCGGATTCTTGATGGTGTCGCTTGGGAGTGCTCCCATTTCTCGGTCATTGAGAACTTTCAACAATGCATCAATTCTAGTGGTCATCTCGCTTTGCTTTTGTTTGAAATCGGCTTCAAACTTAGATATGCGAGCTTCTTGAGATGCCATGAACTTTGACATCAATCCTTCAAGATTGTTGGTACTACCATAGTTGTTAGAAGGATTGTTGTTGAAAGTACGGTTGGATGGTGGACCGTTTGGTTGGTAACGATTAGGTGGGTTGGATGAATTGGGTTGATTTTGTTTCCACCTAAGGTTTGGGTGATTTTTCCATGAGGGGTTGTATGAATCATCGTATGTGTTTGGCTCGGGCTTGAAAGTGTACCACTTATCTCCCGCTTCGTCGGTACGCGTGGATGCGTAATCCGCAAAAGCTGTTCCGGGGAGTTCCACACAATCACGAGTGTCATGGGGACCACTACATAATTCGCATGAAGAAGTGATTTTGTTCACTTGGCTTGAATGCTTTGGAGCTTCGTAAGATTTCATGAGAAACTTGACTTGGTCCTCAAGTTCCATGATCCTACGGTCGGGAGTGCTAGAATTGTTCGAAGGCAAAGATATTGCCTTGACCGTTTTGTTCAAGTCACGGGGATCATTCCAACTTTCATTGTCATAGAGAGCAAGATCTTCTATGAGTTCCCATGATTGTTCCGCACTAAGATCACGTAGCTTACCACCGGCCGATTGGTCAATGGTTCGCCTCGTGGAGATGTCGATATGGTCATAGAAGATTTGGACTTGGAGCCAAAGATCTATGCCATGATGAGGGACTTTTTGGAGTAAGTCCTTGAAACGAGTCCATGCTTCATAAAGAGATTCATTTTGACGTTGTTTAAACATCAAGATGTCATTCCTAAGCTTAGTAGTTCTCCCCGGTGGGAAAAATTGAGCAAGGAAACGAGTGGTGAGATCATCCCATGTGGTGATGGATCCCGCGGGTAAACGCTCAAGCCATTGACTAGCTTGATCCCGTAGAGAGAATTGAAATAGGCGTAAACGGGTAGTCTCTCTAGTTTCAACACCTAGGTCTATGGAATCTACGATTTTGAGGAAGTCCTTAAGGTGTTGGTTTGGATCTTCGGAACGAAGTCCATGGAATGCACATTCGCTTTGCACCAACCGGATGGTGTCGGATCACAAGGGGGTCACATTGGCTCCGGTGAGCTCAATGGTGTTTCGGTAGCCTTGATGGCTAGGTCGGGAGTACTCTCCTAAGGTTCGGGGCCTAAGGGGTTCTAGTGGTGGGTTTTGTTGTGGTGGGATGATGGGTTCAAAGATGTTACCACCTTCGATGATGTCGGATGGTAAAGAGTTACGAACAAAGGCACGAAGAAATAAGATAGACTAAAGAAGACCTAAAAATAAAAATAAAAATCTTACTAGAAAGGAATCTAGCAAGTAGACCTAATAAAAAGAAATCCTAACCTAGACAATAACTATTCCCCAGGCTGCGGCGCCAAAAACTTGATGCGTGGGAATCGCACCTTGCTTTACCTCTCGAGGGATCTCGAGAAGCTTACAACCCCCACCAGGCAGTGTACCTGATCGTTGTAGTATAGTATAGTGACAAGTACCGGGGGATTGATCGTTCAGCTTAGGAATAGTGTCGCTAGGATTAGAAAACCTAATTTACTAGTTCTAGAGGTGAGGGATGATTATTTTTGTGTTTTTATATTTTTTAGAAAGCAAGTAAAATCTCGGGTTTTGAAGGAGTGGGCGGAATTAGTTGCTATTCAACTAAACCAAAACTAAGATGCAATAAAAATAAAATAATAAAAATGAAAATAAACTAATTATCCTAAGGTTGTGAGCAGTAATTGGAGAAATTGTGTTTACTTAGACTTCACTACTCCCTAGATATCTTTTACACGTTAATTACTTGTTATACTTGTATGGATGACGGATTGTATTCCTTAATATCATTCGTGGGGTGGCATACATAACTCCCCAACTCTATGAGCTCTTATCTCCTCCTACACCATGACCCAACACAACTATAGGGATTGTAAACAGTGGCTCATGCATTAAATACAACCAATAAAGACCTAGTACGCCTCGGTTCATGTTTCTTAAGACGTTCAAGCATGTTACCATTTGGAGATCTGCCAGTTTTCTTAAGCCTAACATATAAATCATTCATCCAAGAACAAGAATAAACAAGTAATCAACACATAATCAACATCTAGGTTTCATTAGATCTAAGCAAACACAAGAGAGATCTAGCCTAGCATAATTGAATTGAGACAAGAACAAGAGATAAACAACCAACACATAGACATATTGATTGAATTAGAAGAACACTTATCTCAATTACAATGCAAGGTATCAAGGGTTTGGAACCCTTGAAAAACCTGTAAAAGAGGCACCAAATTCGTCTTTAGGGTTTCACCAAAACTTCTCTCCTTTTAATGAAAAAACTAGAAAACTATATATAGGAAAAGTAGGCTGACGGCGTCAAGAGTTACATGTGACGCCGTCACCTCGCCGCCATATACTTCCTCGGACGGCCTTGATCTACTTATGATGGCCTATGTGACGCCGTCACCGACCACGGTATTTTATTCTTGCCACTTTGACGCCGTCATGAAGGCGTTTGACGCCGTCACCACCTTCGGTATTTTAATCTTCATGTCTGACGCCATCAAGATATTACTCTTGACGCCGTCACCTTGTATCTTCAGCATGGAAATTTGGTACTTTGCCGTTTTCTTCACTTTTATGCTCCAAAAACGTCCAAAATGGCTTCTTTTCCATAATTCACTCTCCAAACACCTAAAATCACAAAAGGAACGATTTAGGGCAATATTTGATCAAATAAATTCGGATTCGGGCTTAAATGACCCCCTAAAAACGGATCATTTTTCGCCTCATCACAAAGCACCACCTAACATTGAAGTTTGCAGCAAAAACCAAACAAATGGGTTCCAAGAAGAAAGGTTTAGCCATCTTAACTGTCTTTGCCAACTATGTTTTTAAATTTTGTTGTAATTTAAAACTTTATTTAAGGATTTATTTTATTTATTTATTTTTTTTTTTTAAGTTCAGAATTTCCAGGAGATTGCTAAGAAGAAAACAAATCCAAAACAGAGTGTTCCTGAACTCTTTGATGAAAAAGTAGCATTCAAAGCAAGGGGTAAGGTTTTAGGCCTCCAAAATGCCAAATTTTGTGCAGAGCATGGTATCAAACCATGGACTCCCAAAATTCCCAAAGAATGTGAAGGAGGGAAGGGGAAAAGAAAATGGGTTAGCCATCTGTTATGTAATTCCAATGTATGTGCTTTCTCTTTGGCTACAATGCCACTGAATAAAACTTTGACTTTGTAAAGTCAACTTTTAACCTTTATATCTTAAGCATGAAAAATACAAACTGCATAAACTATAAACAAGCAACTGTAAATGTTTATACCATGGAAAATTGCAAAATTTTCATTGCATTACAAAATATTGACTTTATGAAGTCAAAGTACAACATAACAATCTAACTACTAAATTACAACTAATAACCTAACTGCTAGTGTTCATGCACCTAAATCAGCTTCCCACTTTCATTCTAAACACAGCACAAATGATTATTAAAATCCCAATCAAAATAAGAAACAACCTATCATACAATTGCAACTTTTACTTTGTGCAAGTCAATTCATGGACCAACTGATTATTCTCCATTGTTAGAACTTTAATGTCCTCTTGCATTTCATTCCTCTGATTCCCTCTTTTGAGCTTTTGATGCTCATCATACAACAACTCCCTATAATAGTCACTGGGTAAATCATCATCAAAAAATTCATAAGAACCACACTTCTTATACTTCTCCTGTAAATAAAATAAGATATACACATCAATAACATTACTTACCAAACAATTAGGGCTAAGAAATAAATTGAAATACATGTTCAATTAGGGCTTACAAATTTGGGACAAGCAATAAATCTTTTCCCAGGATTCTCCTTTGTCCAAGCCGTTTTTACAGTCATTGGAAGCCCACATCCACAGTAGGGTTGAACATACTTATGTGTCACTCTTCGTGTTCCTGGAGCGTATTCGGCCATAAATGATTTGTGTGTGTATGTCTAGATATGGATTTGAACGTTATGTAGTAATCTGATATGTGATTCGTGTGTGTTTTTTGGATTTGGGTGTGTGTTTTTAATGGTGTTTGTGATAAAAGGGTAAAAATTATAACGTTGGAGATAAAAGACAAAACTAACGACAGCGTGGCTGCAAACGTGGATGCCAACATGGCAAGAAAAAATGGAAAAAGCCTTAATTACCTCGTTAGTACAAAAATTTGCAAAGATTAGTAAGCTTATACTCCAAGATCGCAAAATTAAAAGTTCCGTATATAACTCAGTAAAACGTGGCAAGTTGGATACATTTAGAAATTATTATCCCTTTCAATATTGATTTTTTTCAATATTCATCTTTAAAGATACATTCAATCTACTTATTCATCATATTGCTATGGTTTTATATATACTTAAAAGGATAAACAATTAAAACCATTTATACAATTATAAAAAATCAAACCACATTCAGACTTTATAGCAAATTTATAATAGTATGATATGGTAGTCAAATTTAAGTGAAACAAAAATACCTTCACCAGGTGTGACGGAAAATAAGTGAATTTTTGGTAATTGGCTAGTTAGGGTAGTAGTCTATTTTCACCCATTGCCATACTTTTATAGTAAGTGTTTGCCCTTATGTGGCATACATCATATTAGGTTCAATGGCAAGTTTTGTTAGATTTTATCTTTTGAGTTTACAAAAATCGTTGTAGTTGTAAGATCGTTTGGTTCGAAGTAAGATTTGTGTTATTGTAATCTCAACTATAGAGTTGTGATGCTTTAGGGTTGGTGAATGTAATTAATCTTACTGATTTGTTTTATCCATAAAATTTGTTGCCTTTAAAAGAAAAAGAAAAAATAAAAATAAAAATCACTCAATCGTATTAAAGGATTTTATCTTGTAGAATAAATTTTATTTTATGCTGCAATTTAGAAAATTCGCATTTTAGTCCTGACTTACCACTTTTTATCCGAAAATCATAACTTCCTGCTATTGACAAAAAGCTTAAGTAACGTTTGTTCCATGTCAACGTGTTAACTCGTACCCTACCTAAATTATCACAACAAGGGGGAGGCCACCACCGCGTTGCGGCGGGGCTAGTTAGTTTTTCGGCTGCATGTGTTGTAGTTTTTATTGCTTTTGTTCAAACTTTGGTTCTTTTGCGTTCTCAAGTTTTATGTCCTTCGTTAATAGTAGATAAGTATATGGTCAAAGCTTTGGTTCCAGCCAAAAATGTTGCATCATATGTATGGCAACCCTTATCAGTGCTTGGTTTACTTATCGATGTTTTTTATCCTTCATTAACAGTTGTGAAGTGTATAGTCAAAAGCTTTTGTTCCACTCAAAAATATTGCAGGATATGTATAGCAAGCCTTATCAGTGTTTGGTTTACCAATGTTTTTGTTTCTTTAACCGGAAGTAAGACAATGAAAAGAAGGTGGTAAAAGGACAGATATGCACCACAAAAACAGACTACCAACAAAAGAGGCCCAACATTTACTGGACTACATAAAATAAACAAACAGCCAGAGTGGATGACGAAAATTTGACGTCATATAAGAAGACAAAATTGATGCTCTATTATATATATAGTATAATGTCAACCTAATTTAAAACAAACTAATTATGTTATGGTTTTAACTTTTTATCACTTAAATTTGTTAGAGCACTAGGTGTCTTAATGTGACAGCCGAGTTAAAAGGTTCACTTTTTCGCGTTAAGGGTGTGTTAACCACACCGAGGTTCCATGTTAAAGCCGCGTTAAGATCCCATGTTACAGCTATAACATAATGTTAAAGCGAACTTTAATTAAAAAAAAATCACTTACACCCCCTCAAACGATTATAATAGCCGTAGCATTTAAAAAAAATTACCCCCCCACGTTATAAAACGGCTAGTTTAACTAAAAAAAATCAAAACCATTTTCACACCAATATAAATACCCAATTAACACACAAATTTTTTTCATACTTCCACAACTCAATCTAAACTATCGTATACTTCCATTTGTTAAAAAAAATGTCGGGAGGCAACAACAATGATTCTTTCTTGAATTTCATCGGTGGGTGGAATAACCCAAACGCGGGTTCATTTTCAAACTCGAACGCGGTTTCATCATCACCCAACATCTCTTTCCCTAACCCACTCGGCTTGTCGAGCCAAGAACTTTACCTACAACATCAACGATTTCTATATTGGGAACAAAGCCAACAAAACACACTAAACACCAATTTCCAAAATCTACAATTCACACAACATTCACAACAATCACAACCGAAAAAAATGAAGTTCCCGAAACACCTACATCTCTACCAAAGCCATTCAAATGTGGTGGTAAACGAAAGTCCAAAAAATCCAAAGACCCTGAACCAAACGAACTGATCGAGGAGAATGAATAAAATCCCGACTTCGGCTATACACGTTTGTAATCAAGTGAGGAACAAATACTTGCCAAGTGTTACGTGGCCGCTACCGAGGATTCAAAAGTCGGGCGTGCACAAGCTCGCGATACGTTTTTGGCAACAGGTAATAAATGAGTTTGATAGACTCAATATTCAAAACCGTAACAAGGATATGATACAAGGCAAGTGGAAAACGTTGAACCGTGATTGCACAAAGTTCAACGCGTATTACAAATGTGCGAAACGGTAAATAAAAAGTGGGTGAAATGAGATGGATATCCTTAAACGGGCGAAACAAATGTATCATGACGAGCACAAAAACGGCGCCATTTAATAACGAGGAGGCTTGGGATGTTTTGTGTGGTCATCAAAAATAGGATGCACCGGATCCGCTTGATTTAACTGGTGATGTTCAAAGCCAAACAAACGAGGCGTTATTTGGTCATGATGAACAACCACGTCTGATGGGCAAAATGCATGCTTCGAAGAAAGCCAAATTCGAGAGCACGACAAGTATCGGGGGAACAAGCTCGTCAAGCCAATTCGGGGAGGTTATGCAACACGAGTGTCGTTTAAAACGGGAAGAGACATCCTTGGCGTATCGGGCGGTTAAGGAAAAAGATGAAACGATAACAAGGTTAGAAGAGATTAAATTTTTGATGATTGAAACTGTTGGCAAGTATTCAAACGTTGTGGGTTGGATCAATGAAGAAAAGGACCGAATCATCAAAAAATATAACTTGCAATTGTCAGTAGATTTAATTGTATTTCGTAATTTCCTTTATGTTGTAGTTTGCTTTGTGTTGTGTTTTTATTATTTCGTATTTTTTTTCCTTGTATTTTTTTGTAATATTTTAGGAATTAATGTTATGTTTTTTAATAAATGAAGTATTAGTTTTAGTTTAGGGGTTGAATTTGACAATAATTAAGTTAAAGTTGAGTTAAGGTTGAGTGATGATAAATGTTGTTTTTTTAGTTAAAGATGAAAAGGTTAAAGCTGATTTGGCTGCGCACAATAAGGAGGGTCAATCCCCCTCCTTTTCTCTGTCACGTCAGCTTTCTCTCTCCAGCGACCTGCAGGCGATTCAGTGCCACAGTAAGGGCGACAAAGTCTTTTTTTTTTTTTTTTTTTTTTTTTTTTTTTTTTTAAAAAAAAATTTTATCACAAACAAAAATTTCATTAATAATTAAAACGTTACATATTAATTCAAATAAAATAAAAACATTACACTAGAATTCAAATAACATTAAAAAACATTAAGATAAAACGACTAAACTAGTTTGGATTATTATGATGCTGCCAAATGTCTTCCACCAAATCGGCTTTGAGGCTAAGATGAGTTGTTCTATTGCATATCTCCCTAGTAATTTCCAATGATTCCTCATGCGCTCTTAAGGGATCATAAGAACGGTGCTGCTCCGCTGGAAAGAATTCGGGAGATATCGCCCGCCCTTCGTCTTGAATAATCATATTATGTAATATGATGCATGTGTACATAATATGTCCAAGACGCTCTTTATCAAACACTTTAGCCGGGTGTTTAATCATGCGTCCCTGGATGTTTAATAGACTTCACAATAACAGAGTATTCCGGATATATCCCATCAGCAAGATAATATCCCCGTTTATAAGGTACGCTGTTAGCAACGAATTCCACATCCGGTGCTCTCCCCGTTTTGAGATCATTGAAAAGAGGGGATGCACGTAAAACATTTACGTCATTATTCATACCGGCGACACCAAAGAACGCATGTCAAATCCATAAATCTTGAGAGGCGATCGCTTCCAATAAAATGAAAGGAGTGATCACCCCTACAAAATTGAGCTTTTAAAGCATGTGGGCAATTCTCCCACGGCCAATCTGTACAATCAATGCTTCCTATCAGCCCCGAAAACCCATGAACTCGATGATGATGCTCATAGAGTCTGTCAACGTTAGTATGCGTCGGCTTTCGCAAATACTCTGCACCATATAACTCCATGATGGCCTCACAAAATTTATAGAGACACGCACGAACTGTTTTCGCACCCATTTGCACATATTCGTCAAGCATACCAGGATTGACTCAGTATGCCAATTGACGAATTGAGGAAGTAATTTTTATCAAAGGAGAAATACCAAGTTCGCCCGCACAATTAGGAGTTTGTTGGAAATAAGGTGAATGATCGGTTACCTCTCGTACAATTCGCGTGAATAGTCTGCGGCTTATTCGGAAACGATCATGGAATTATTCATCGCCGTATGTTGGGTTAGCGCAGAAGTAAGCAGTCACTAAATGGTCATGAGCACCCACACGATCCCTATCAACACGGTTTCATAATTCCTTATTAGGTTGTAACGCTTGATAAGCCTCCCAACAATCTTCCACAAACATCAAAAACTCGTTACTAACTTCATTTTCATCATCCGAATTGGCAAAAAATATCTAGAAAGAATTATGGTGTGAGAAAATATATAGATTTTTTTGAAATGGGATTGTATGAATTGAAGTGTTGTTTAGTTGTGTATTTATAGGGGATTTTTTTTTGGTGCCCAACGGCTCTTTCCAAACGGTATGTGTATACATACATATATATATATATATATATATATATATATATATATATATATATATATATATATATATATATATATATATATATATATATATATATATATTAGTCACAAACGGCTCTTTGCATTTAGGAGTGACAATTTTGGATCAAAACTCAATATATATTGGAAAGTGGTTCGGTCGAGTGTGAGACCGAGTCCATG
>JARVZY010008047.1:10000-20549 GCA_030686995.1 Artemisia argyi | reverse complement strand
AATTGTTGATAAAACTCCAAAATAGCATTTTCTTTTGAACCTATTTTTTTTTTATCATTCAGAAAAGACAAAAATAGTTCAGGATAGCAAACATTTTCTAGAATTTCTCGTATATTCAACCCCATAGCTGATAATAGAACTAGAATAGATAGTTTTTGTTGCCTACTCACACGAACCCATATCCTTGCTTTTCTATCAATCTCTAATTCTAATCTTCCTCCCCAATCTGATATTATAGTGCCGGTATAGACCGAAATTCCGTTATCATTCAATTCTGACTGGTAATAAATACCGGGACTTTGCAATATTTGATTGATTACAATTCTATAAATTCCATTTACTATAAACGCTCCCAGAGAAGTCATTAGAGGTATCTTTCCTATCAAAATTGTTTGTTCTTGGATATACCTACGCCTATCGTTTTTCCAAATGAGTCTAGCGGATACATATAATTCAGAAGAATATGTGAGTGATTCATACACAGCATCTCTTTCCTTTATCAGGGGTTCTACCAATTGATATCTTTCCAAAAATAATTCAAAGTCAATTTCTTGATTTGTATCTTCAATTTTAGGAAACTTAGAAAGTTCTTCTGTCAAACCCTGATCAATGAACCTACAAAATCCTTCAAATTGTATCTGATTAAATCCAGGTATTGTGGACATTGCGTCTATCCCGGATTATTTTGAAATTGTCAGTTATTTATATTCATCCATATCGAATTCTCTAAAAAAAAAAAAAAAAATACCATTTTTGCTGGCGCATTATCCATCAAAATCAAATCTAGCAATGATGGAATTTGGATTCTATGAATCTTTGACTGGAATCTATGAAATAGGTGGAATAAAAATTTATACTGAACTTGAATTAATTGTCATTTTTAAGAGATGCAACCGAAACAGAATTGATAAAACAGTCCTAGAAACCCAATTCTCCCACTTAGGCTTACAATGCTTTGGGATTGATAATATCAAAACTTATTAATTATATTATAATGTATAATAACGGCATAGATATTCTAATCTACTTCAATATTGAATACCAGAAAACTGTATGAATGTTGTATTTATTAACTTATATTATTATTAACGCGGGTATAGCTAATCTAGATCTCCGTCTTCTCTCTTCTTTTATTGCCCTCTTGTCCTGTCCTGTCGTGTCGTTAATTGACAGTATGACTTAGGGCTCAATATAATTTGACCGAACAAATCATAGTTTGGTAAACCACCTTGAATCTACTGCGGAGTGAAGGATCTTGGATCCAACGCATAACCCTTTGGGAATCAGAAAGATAAAGACGAGAAAGACCAATGAAATCAAGTTTCAAGATTGTATAGTTTAATGGTAAAGTTTGATTACCATTAATCCTCAGAATAGTTAACGAGTTTTTCCCTTTTATTTATATACTATGCATCACCTAAATCCTAAAGGCGGCTCCAGGCCTGAGTTATATTAAGTTAAGGTGGCCTTAGTTACCTATGGTATTTGTCTTATTACCTATTTCTAGTTGATTTATGAATGAAGGTGGCATAGGCCCCTATGGTCCAGTGGTTACGACCTCTCTCTTTCACGGAGAAAACGAGGGTTCAAGTCCCTCTGGGGGTATACCAAGACTAAAGACTATAGGAGTGGGATTTTCTATCAAGTGATCCGTATTTGTCAAGTCCTTCTATTAGTCTACTCAGAAGAGACTTTCTATTTTATATCAAATGTTATATTTGATTTCAAGTGATATGTATTTGTCAAGTCTACTTGGGAGACGAAAGGAAGTTGATTATGGAACGTCTAAAATGAATTAGGCGTTGGGTCGATGCCCGAGTGGTTAATGGGGACGGACTGTAAATTCGTTGGCAATATGTCTACGCTGGTTCAAATCCAGCTCGGCCCAACAATTCGCCAATCTACTATCAGATGGTATAACCCTCTTGTTCTTAAGAAATACCTGATACAAGACAAGAGAATAAAAAAAAGAATCTAAATTTTCTGCTAGATCTCTTCTTATTTCCCTGGGATTGTAGTTCAATAGGCTAGAGCACCGCCCTGTCAAGGCGGATGTTACGGGTTCGAGCCCCGTCAGTCCCGACGGATCCAATAAGTACATCAATTCGCCTCTCCATTTTCTGTGAAATGAAGGGACAGAGAGAATAATTGAATTCCGAAGGGGTTTCCCTCTATTTTTTTTTTTTCAGGATTCTCTCGAAGAAAGAACACACCCTAAAATAAAATGAAAATAACTAAAATAGTGAAGTTGACAGAATATTTCATCTTTTCGGCCGCGACTCGTCTTTCTCATACTTCTTTGTTTTGTCTTCCAAAGAAAAGAGGATCACTAAAATTTAAAACCTAATTCCTGTCTTTTTCCACTTCGCTTGTATTGTTTGTTGGTGGGGTTTTGTAGTTAATGGAAACGGACGGGTTAGATTATACTTCATTTGATGGTTCTAGAAGGAAGACCTAAGGTAGGTTATAGAAAAGAAAGAACAGAAAAGAAGGATAAATAAAGGAATTTTTGATTGGTCCGGGAATCCTATCTTGGATTCGGTATGGATAAAAGATCTTCATATGTTATATACTATTAATTCTCCACGACTAATTAATTTAATAGCTCAGATATTGTTATTCATGATATTGATCCGATTCAATATCATCGATAGGTAATGCATTCATTGAATTGACAGGTGAAAGATTTATCATCTCTATGGGATTAAATCCCGAGTTATTGTATTGTGAAATAAAAAAAAACGATGAGATTATGGAAGTAAATATTCTTGCATTTATTGCTACTGCACTGTTCATTTTAGTTCCTACTGCTTTTCTACTTATAATTTACGTAAAAACAGTAAGTCAAAATAATTAATTAATTACTTTAAATGAAACTCGACTTCTGAATTCTTTGAAGAAATCAAAAGAAAAGTATTCTATTTTTGCTGAAATCAAGGGGCTATAATCGGCGATATTCTATGAGATCCGAGAGTATGGTAAGTAAGAAATTGCTTTATTACTTACCATACTCTCTATTAGTGTTATAGTAGTGTATAAAGTTGTACTTGACTTTCTAATAAAAAGGGTATGCTATATTAGCTTCTATCTTCAATCTTCAATTCAATATATGTAGTTATTAATCCATATTTGGAATTGACGTAGGACCCAATCTTTTCTTTCATACATTTATATATATATATATATTTATATTCCAATGAATCTGAAAACTTCCAATGAATCTGAAATAATTGTTTTACTGTTATAGAATACATTTCTCCACTAGAATCTAATGGAATTTCGAAATGAAGATATTTTTATTTGAAAATTATTTCAATTTAAATAAAGAATGCGTTGCAGAACGATCTATAAAACAATTGATACCTTTTCATTTCTCAACTAAATTAGGAGTGCTTCTAAAGTCCACTTCTTCCCCATACTACGAGTGAAAGGGAAAAAGTAAAGACTACCATTAAAGCAGCCCAAGCGAGACTTACTATATCCATGTGAATTATGTCCCTTATCTCTATGATAGAATTATTCCATTATTGCTCACTAATAATAGTAGAATGAATGGTCCAGAGTCAAAAAGGGATTCTGGGCGAACACTATTGATGAATCAATCAAATAAATGGATTTTAAAAATTCCTATATGATTTATAATCCGTACCCTTTCCCGATTGTCTCTCTGAAGGAGTTGGGATATAGTATATTATACTCTTGACGAGGGGTAAAAATTGTTTTGGGCTTTTTTTTTTATTTTCTATAAAAGGTAAATTATCTATCCAATCTCAATCTAATAGTGATTGAATGCCTGAACACTCAGAGATTCTCGCGAGTCTATATATGTAGATTACAGTATAGAAAGTACTTTCCCAACTAGTAGTGGAATTCTCGGCCGGTTATCCAATGTAATTCAAGACCCAATCAATAGACATTACATTAGCAGTAGAAGAGAATCTGGAAGTCTTGCTTCGACCATTATAATCTTTCTTTGAATTTTAGATTCAAAGATTTCCAATCTTTTACAAAATCCCCAGAACATAAAAAAATAGCGGAACAGAACAAGAGATTTCGATTCGTTTGTTGATGAGGCGGCACCCGGATTTGAACTGGGGAAAAAGGATTTGCAGTCCCCCGCCTTACCACTCGGCCATGCCGCCAAAACGATACACAATAGGATAAAAATTTCCCTTTTTGAGTTGTATTAGTAAACTTGAGTTTATTGTACTTGCATCCCTTTTTAATCCTTTTTTCTAAATTTAGAAAAAATTAGAAAAGAAACCGTTTTTCCCCTTTTGATTGTATTTGATCTGCCCCTTCGATTGATTGTATAGTATCTCAAAACACACAAACTTCCACTCACTTTTATATTGAAAAATCAAATGTATATTTTCACTCAAAAAGCCTAAATTTATGGGAACCATTAACTATTTATTGACTGACAATTCGTGAATTATTCTTGGATTTGAATATCAATTTTGGTTTGCCTAATGACATAAGAATAAGCAAAAATTTTTTGATACATACTTAATTTATTTTTTTAATCAAAAATCCTTCTCAATTTCCATTATAACAAAAATTATAGGTATATGTAAACCCCAGAACGGATATTCTTATACAGATACCAAATTGGCTATTTATATTATAGTATGTTGCCTATAAATAAAGGGAATTCGTTGGAACAAAAAAAGGCCTGGCTGGGTATTGACCGGGCCAGGCCCAAAAGGCACTTCGAACAAAATAAAAGAAAGAAGGTGTTCTTTATTTATCTTTCTATTTGGATCTTTCGAGCATCTAAATTGAATTGCTAATTATATAATAACGATAAAGAATGTGAAAGAAATACTTTCTTTAATCCTTACTTGATGTGTAATGTAACATAGTAATTATCTTTTTCAATTGGGAGAGATGGCTGAGTGGACGAAAGCGGCGGATTGCTAATCCGTTGTACGAGTTATTCGTACCGAGGGTTCGAATCCCTCTCTTTCCGTTTCCGTTGATGAGTTTCCATTTTTTCTTTCAAATTTTGCAAACCCCTTTTTATTTTTTCCTTGTTAAATGTGTGGAATAGCTAAAAAAAATCTTAAGAAAATTATAAAATCAAGCAATAAAAACAAAAAAATTATTCTTCACGTCCAGGATTACGTCCTGGATCATTGGATAGGAATCCAAAGATGAAGAGAGAAACAAAGAATATTACTACTGTATAAACGAAAAGTTTGAGAGTAAGCATTACACAACCTCCAAGATCATTTTTTGAAAAAGAAAAACGAGAAAAGACAATAGATCCTCCATTTTTATATCACATATCCTATTTTGACACCAAGAAAAGAATTCTAGAAATAGAAAAGAATGTTCAGAAATTCAAATGAAGTTGAAATTTGTAATCAGAGTCTTTGATTACCACAAATCACTTTCATACCCAAATTAGATATTGTAAGGGACCCGAAGCTAATAAGGTATTTCGCCGTAAAAAGGATTAAAATCAGGAAATAGGGCGTCTCGTGGCTATCCGAGAATTTCAATGTTTGAATCGAAGGTTCATACTGTCAGACTTATTTGATCTTATCAATTGTTATAATTTTTCTCGAATAAATATGAATTTTCTAGGATAGTATTAAAGATCTTATCGAAAACTTACAGCAGCTTGCCAAACAAAGGCTAAAAGAAAAAAGAACAGGGGTATGACTGGCATAACATCTACGATTGGATTCAAAAAAGCATAGGCTTCGGGCAATTTGGCCAAGAAAAGACTACTCGGATAAAGGGCAGAATTAAGACAGATCAAACTAAAGATATTAAGCATAACAGACATTTTTTTCGTCGAGATAATTGCATTTTGATTGAGTTATTGATATAAGGAAAAATGAAGTAAAGTAAGGTAGACAAAAAATCCTTCTTTTTCCGCTCAATCAAAAATCCTCCGATTCTCAAAGGAGAATAGAAGAAATCATACTTTCATACAATATCTTAATTGAATTATATGTAATGATCAATAAATTCCATTGAATTAATTCTAGAGATACACATGCCAAAATCCTAGCACGAATCTATAATAGATTCTATAAAGAATAAAGATTTTCTATAGTTGGACTGGAATTGACGAACACTTAATACCAATATTATTCTTTAATAGTATAAGTATCCAATAAAAATAGAAATGGGGCGTAGCCAAGCGGTAAGGCAACGGGTTTTGGTCCCGCTATTCGGAGGTTCGAATCCTTCCGTCCCAGAGCATATCCATTGTATTCTAATACTTCTTTTTTGTTCAACAAGGTTCTGTTTCAAGGTTTGGATAGACTTTTTTTATTCTTCGCGGAATCATATCTGACTTTTTCACAAACCAAACTAAATCGAGTTCAAATGACATGCAAAAGTAACTGAACCCTTTTGTGACCCATAGAAAATGGGGCATAGATCACAGTTGGAAAAAGATTACTTAACCTCAGGTTAAAAAAATATGAAAATACATATAAAACGAGGAAGTGCTTAGCCTATAGGTATGTATGGTTATCCTATTTCAGTGACAATAGTGTTTCCATTTTTGTGAAAACTAAATTGCATCCCTAAAATATGAAAATTTAAATATTTAACAATGATATTTCTTTTTATTGTTCGATCTATTTAGCTTATTTGCTTTGCATCATTGACAATTCCATTTGAAAAGAAAGAGAGATCTTGCTTTTTTATGATAATAAAAAGGAGTAAAACTTGACTCAAAGAATGATGTAGAAGTAGAAAACTTTTTCAACTATCAAGATTTGTAATGATTCCTTCTAGGTTGGGAAGTTGAAAATGGTCAGTCTATCTTATTGAGTCACTTGAAGAGGCAGAGTCAAATAGAATTTATTTATTTATTTTATTTGTGCGATTTCTGTTAGTTATGTTATTTCTATATTTGGATTTCTTAATATTTCTGTTAGATATTTTTTTGAGATAGAGATTTATAGAAAAATGTTATATTCAGACAAAAAAAGACGGCATTTTGCTAAAATTTATTCAGAAAAATCTTTATTATCTGTGTAGATATTCTCTATTAAATATAAATAACTATGTCTCTGTACCGACTGAACCAATGACTATTCATGATTCCATAATTGAATCAATTCCATACTGGTTCCAAATTAGAGGAATGTTATGGTAAAACTTCGTTTAAAACGATGTGGTAGAAAGCAACGTGCGACTTGAAGGACATGATCCGGTGTGGATTCTTATTGTTACATCCACCATTTTATATAGGAATGAAGGTGCTCTTGGCTCGACGTCGTTTGTTCTATTCTACTAGAACCCTTCTTTTTTTATTGGGTTCTAATGTAAATAGTTCATGATGGAGCTCGAGTAGAAAGTATTTATTAATTTCTCAGGGGCAACGATCTAGGGTTAATGCCAATTAATAAATTGGAACAACTTCGTAAGTATATCTTCGATATAGAAATCGAAAGGATTCCATTCCAACAAATTTTCAAAATTGTTGGAACGGCTAAAACTTTTTCGATCGACAGTGTATCGCGCATGAATCAACCTCGGTATGATTCTTTGATAGAAAGAAATCCCAAAAGGGGTATGTTGCTACCATTTTGAAAGGATTAAGAAGCACCGAAGTAATGTCTAAACCCAATGATTTAAAACAAAAATAAAGGATCCCAGAACAAGGAAACACCACTTCAATTGTCTCACGGATCCGAATAAAGAATCCAAATAAATTTTAAACGAGACAAAAACGGTGGGTTAAAGACCACTCAATAAAAAAATATCTTAAAAATCTTTAATATATTTGAGAATTATTATTATTATATTATTGAACTTGAGTTATGAGTACAAATGATTTTTTTTCAGCAACGCAGCTAAATA
The DNA here is from genome assembly GCA_030686995.1 of Artemisia argyi. Classification (NCBI taxonomy): domain Eukaryota; kingdom Viridiplantae; phylum Streptophyta; class Magnoliopsida; order Asterales; family Asteraceae; genus Artemisia; species Artemisia argyi. The sequence continues at coordinate 12,716 of JARVZY010008047.1, read as the reverse complement.
AAAATGACTATGAGTTAAATTGAAATTTGAAATTATATTATAGAATAATTCATTTTACAGATTTTCTATTTATTCTAATTCTAATTTTATCCATAGACAAAACATCATTTTTTCTCGAGCCGTACGAGGAGAAAACTTCCTATACGGTTCTAGGGGGGGGGGGTTCTTTTTCATCTACATCTATCCCGATGAGCCGTCTATCGAATCGTTGCAATTGATGTTCGATCCCGAAGAGAAGGAAGAGATCTTCAGAAAGTGGGTTTTTATGATCCGATCAAGAATCAAACTTATTTAAACGTTCCCGCTATTCTCTATTTCCTTGAAAAAGGTGCTCAACCTACAGGAACTGTTCAGGATATTTTAAAAAAGGCAGAGGTTTTGCCCTAATCAAATGAAATTCAATTAAATTAAGGAAATAAAAAATAAGGGTAGGATAATGATTTCTATATCATTTTGGATATCTTTTCTATACTATGTTTTTTTATTTCCTTCTTTTCTTCTTCTATTCGTATCTAGTTATCATTGTTTTTATAGAATCCTTTTTGATAGAATCTTTTTTGATAGAATCCTTTTCTAAGGAAACCCTTATTTGATTCATCCTCACAAAATAGAACTATTTTGGCATTACCTGCAATTGGATGGTTTTCATTCGACCTCTAATATCAAGTAAGAAACAAGGAATCGAAGTTCTTTATTCTATATGGATTCAATACACTCTTGATTGCATAAATACTTTTTCTACTTCTTCTTTGTTTATTCTCCATCTAAACTAAAATTTTTAGTATATATGTATATGCAGTGCCAATCCAACACAAGTCCCTTTTTTACTATTCTTTCAATTTAAGTTCTTGTTTTTTTTTTCCATCGTATTCCTTTCTTAACGTTTATATTGACAACATTGTATCGAACAAATATAATTCATCGTGATAAGCAGTTCTATTTATTTCCGTCCCATAGGTTTTCTTTTTTACCTGTTGATTCAAATGATGGGTTCGTTGGATTTGATACCCGGATTTTTGATTGAAAAAGTGTATAACATAGAAATAGGGGATGGTCTAGCATTTTTTACATTTCTTTATTTATTTTGATCGGGAATTTTTTTTCATCTAATTTAGTCATTTTTATGTTCCAAATAGATTAGAAATTTTTTTCTATTTTTTATTTCGTAGATTAATGCTTTGATTTAATAATTTTTTTTTATTCTGATTGTATCTACATACCCCTTTTTCTATTTGGGTTGCTAACTCAACGGTAGAGTACTCGGCTTTTAAGTGCGGCTAGGATCTTTTACACATTTAGATGAAGCGAGGGATTCGTCCATACCATCGGTAAAGTTTGGAAGACCACGACTGATCCTGAAAGGGAATGAATGGAAAAAATAGCATGTCGTATCAATTAAGAGTTTTGAGAATATTTTATTCTTTCCGGCTCGGTACAAAGCCTTCTTTAATTTATTGAAAGGTAGGAAACTAAAGTCAATTTCAAGTTGGGTCGAATTAATAAATGGATAGGGCCCCAAAGCTTCAATTCATTTCATTTTTTTTTAGGGAAAGAAAAAGCAACGAGCTTCCGTTCTTAATTTGAACGATTACCCGATCTAATTAGACGTTAAAAAAATATTAGTGCCCAATACGGGAAGGCTTTCTCCCAGGAATGTATTCCTGATTTTTTAATGAATCCTAAATATTATCATTCTCCATTTCATAATGGAAACGTATGTGTATAAGAAACAGTATATTGATAAAAAATTTCCAAAATCAAAAGAGCGATTAGGTTGAAAAAAGTAAAGGATTTCTAATCATCTTGTTATCCTATAATGAAAACGAACATAAATACTTAAATTTAAATGGAAAAAGAGAGGATAGAGAATCCGTTGATAAGTTTATCTGTATCCGAGGTATCTATTTGGTTTGTACTATAATACCTTGTTTTGACTGTATCGCACTATGTATCATTTATAATCCCAAAAATCCTCTACCTTTCATTTAAATAGAATTTCAAATGGAGAAATTCCAAAGCTATTTAGGGCTAGATAGATCTCAACAACACTCTTTCTTATATCCACTTATCTTTCAGGAGTATATTTATGTACTTGCTCATGATCATGGTTTAAATAGATCTATTTTGTTGGAAAATGTAGGTTATGACAATAAATTCAGCTTACTAATTGTGAAACGTTTAATCATTCGAATGTATCAACAGAATCATTTTATTCTTTCTGTTAATGATTCTAAACAATTGGGGCACAACAATAATTTTTATTCGCAAGTAATGTCAGAGGTTTCTTCAATTATTCTGGAAATTCCATTGTCTCTGCGATTAATATCTTCCCTAGAAAAGAAAAAGAAAGGGTTAGTTAAATTCGATAATTTACGATCAATTCATTCAATATTTTCTTTTTTAGAGGACAACTTTTCACATTTAAATTATGTATTAGATATACTAATACCTTACCCAGCCCATCTGGAAATCTTGGTTCAGGCTCTTCGCTATTGGATAAAAGATGCTTCCTCTTTGCATTTATTAAGATTCTTTCTCCATGAGTGTCATAATTGGGATAGTCTTATTACTTCAAATTCAAAGAAAGTTAGTTCTTCTTTTTCAAAAAGAAAAAACAGATTATTCTTCTTCCTATATACTTTTCATGTATGTGAATATGAATCTGGCTTCCTCTTTCTCCGTAACCAGTCTTCTCACTTACGATCAACATCTTCTG